>SNQJ01S0045361.1:11298-37703 GCA_010110895.2 Picea sitchensis | reverse complement strand
CCATGGCACTGATTGTTTGGTCCCAAACCAAGTACCCCAGGAGTGCACTGGGGGCCCTAGATCTCGGCTAGGGTCTTTGCCATCCTCCCGGAGAATGGCTCTTGCAGCTGCTATAAATTTAACAAGAACAAAGTCGGAATCATTATGCACACCCTTCTCTCAGGATGCTTTATCCCAAGGACGACAATCACGTCACCGTGCTCTACTACCGATCCGATATCATATAACATGGTACAAGTACAATCTTTAAGTGTATTATAATAATCAAGTTCTGCGAAAAGGTGCTTGAATCAATGAACTTACAAATAGCAAAAGAACGTGACTGCATATAATCAGGGACAGTGGAAACCCAGCTGCATTTTATAGCTATCTACAAAATCATATAAATGTAAACAACAATCCTCATTGGTTTTATAAGCACAGATATGTTAACTGTACTTGTATTTTCTTGACAGTGTTTCAACCACATGGTTAAAAAGAAATTGCCATTGAAAGCAATACAGGCCACTGCAGTCTATTCTGAATTCCATTACATGCAATCTCAGAACCAACAAGATCTACAAGCCGTGAAAAAAGGATTATGGTTGTAAAATACAAAGCATGTAAAGGAATCCATGCAAATAACATCGACTGCTAATGCACCTTAGCCACCAACAATGTGTAATCAACGAAAAAGGCATAGATCTCTATCAACAATGTGAAACCCTAAGTAAAAAAGAATATAGATACGAAAAATTTACCAGTCCTGTAAAGCACGGCCAGAGACAAGCGAATAGCTGAAAGTAGAAAAGTATAAGACTCGAGCGGAAAAATCTCTCCGGCATCAATATAAAAGGTCGATAAATATAAAATTATAGCTAAAAGTAGAAAAGTATAAGACTCGAGCGGAAAAATCTCTCCGGCATCAATATAAAAGGTCGATAAATATAAAATTAATCACCCTCGTAAGCGATTGCCTATATACAGAACCTTACATACAAGTCATTTGGTTAACATCTCATTTCTATGTTAAACATTGGTTTAGTAAATTGGGCGATTGTTAGTCTTTCCATTCGGGTTCAATTCCCATAAATAACATGTTAAACTCATAATGAATATGTTGTAATGATTTCGAGCCTAAATGAAAAAAAAAAAATGTTAAACATTGGTTTACAAATTGAGATAGGATATTGCCATGATTAAAAGTTAAGTTTAAACTTATTATCTATTTTAAAATGATAATATAAACTCTATATTTATAATGTTATAAAAATGTTAAACATTGGTTTACAAATTGAGATAGGTCGTTGCCATGATTAAAAGTTAAGTTTGAACTTATTAATCTATTTTAAAATGATAATATAAACTCTATGTTTATAATGTTATAAGCATTTTTATATTTTTATTTAGTAATATTTTTTTTACTTCAACAACTATATTATAATATTTATTTTTAATAAAAATATAAAATAAATAAATTTAAACACTTTTAATATAACCAATATTTAAAATTGTAGATCACAACATTTCTACAAAGTGATTTAAATTTATATATATGTTTAATATGGATATTTAAGCTCTTGCAAATAAGGTCAATGAACAAAATGAAAACACCAAAGGAGTTACACCAATTTAAAATGGAAGTCTCATCACCAACTTAAAAGGACTTCCATAACAAAGGGGGTGTCATTTGTACTACATGCATTTAGATTAATCTAGTCATGGTGATGATCTTATATAAGGTACATTATTTATTGTATCTCATTGATTTATGTATTTGCTTTATCAAATAAATTTGTAGTGAAAAATTAAGTGTTCTTCATTGCACGCATTTATGAATCTTTATTTCTACATTATTGCAAGTATTTGAATTTTGAAAGTTGATTGATTTGGACACCTAAACTCGTTTCGCATACTTACTTTACACTTGTTGGTGTTTAAGTATCTTTTCTTGGTTTTTAAGATCTTTGTGGGTTAATTACTTAGTGATGTATCCATGTCTAACATAAACCATTCACAATATTGATATTTAAGCCTTCTTGATTTCTCAATTAATCAAATTTGATCTTGAACACTTCACGCCATGTATATCTAACTAACTCTATCATCAATTAAAAAATTTGATGCAACTTGGCAATCCAACATCCCTTTGTTCTAAATCATTAAAGCTAGATAATAACTATAGTAATCAAAGTGATATACTTTGGAGAAAACTAAAGCATGGTTTTCTTAACCATGTTGGCAATCGATGAAAGACCATTATTATTCTAGGGAGAATGAGTGATCAAAGTTAAAGGTTGACAAACAAGATTCCACAATTCTTGCACACCTTTACTGCCAACATCCAATGACAATCCATCCATAGCCATGTGATTGTTTTGTAGAGTAGCCAACTTGCAATCCATTTATAGTGCTTATAAGCTCAAGTGTTAGGCCTTCCTGAAGACCTCTAAGCTTCCTCATATGACAATAGTAGCATCAATTCATCCACACTTATAATGGGCACCTACAAACCTCATCGCATTTCAAGTATAAGGCTTTCATTATGATACCCACTCACTCCTCTATGGTAACTACAACCTTTCCTTGTGTGTATCACCATAGATTGTTAGTTTGGTTGTAAATGTCCTCAATGTTCTTGAACACAATTACAAATGCAATAAAAACACAACTCTTGGAATTTCTTCTACCACTACAAAATTTCATCTCTCTCCTCTTTGCTCTTGTATCTTCAACCAACTATGTGGCAATAATGTTGATTTGTGCAAAAATAAAATGTGAAGATTGACATAAGGTTATGAATCACACAGTAGGGAAACGAATCAGCGCATTAACATTTATACAATTATTCCTCCATACATAATTGAATTTTCATTTATTTGTTTTTTCAGATAAAATACAAAAATAAACCATTTGAGACAAAGATCACCAAAAAGAGGTTACACATAATTAAGCTCTAGATGAACAATCAAAAAATGTGGTCAAAAACCCTTAAGTCTTAGCTTTACAAGACTTCTCCTACCTACTCATGACTTAGCATATATGCAATACTTTGTGCTTATACATAAAATAGTTTTCACTTCATGTTTGTGGATTGAATTTGATTGTTTTGATCTTGTTTTATTATTCCACTATTTCTTTAAACCATGTTTAATTGATTATCTGATCACTTTGTTACCCAACACACTTATGTTTATAACTTCAATATCGTTCAGAAGATTTGGTTATCTAGATGCAGTTATCATGTGAGCTTATGCCTAACCACTTCAATCAAATTGGAAGGTGGCATACTTAGGTGAGGAGGTGAAATAATCCCTTGTTAAGAGTTTTGTGTTAAGGATCAAAATGCAAAATTGTTGATTTTAACTAATTAAATTTGAATAATAGGGTAATTGTGCATTTAAAGGTCTAACTCTAGTAAGGAAACATTCACAAGTATGTGCATTGTATTATATAGATAGGGGCATATACACATATAACACTGCAAATTTTTAAGTGTTTTGCCACCATAATAGCATCCAAAAAAAACCTTTCCACCAATGGCTCTTTGATATAAGCTCTTTTCCATCCAACTGAAATTAATATGGTTGCTTGTCCATTATTTATAAAACTCAAAATTGCATAACATCTACTCTTAAATAACACAATTGCAATGATTTTTAGAGACATTTGTAAGATTAGCAATAACATTGATATTAGCATCAAAAAAGGCTTTTTGACAACACGCTTTGATTCAGACATTATTATTGACGATTTTGCATCTTTGTTTGGTCACAATAGTGTTGAAAAGTATGTCCAACAAATTTATCATAAAGGATTTAATTAAACAACAATGTCCTCCTTAAGTTATGAAATCAAATTTGGAATTTGATAAGTTATATTTATTACATATGTGTCCATCATTGAATGTAGCCCTAATATGTCAATGGTTGATGTTACTAACACCCTAACTCCCTACTTGCTAACCCAATAATAATGGTTAACCATAGTTGACCTTAATTGACCATGGTTGCATATGGTTGTCCATGGTTGAAGCTAACACATTAATCGACCACTGACCCCTGAAATAATGTCCATTAACAAATAAGGTTGACTATAGGTATTCACAAATAAATGTGGCCCTATTATGTCAATGATTGATGTTACTATCCCACCAACATCCTAGTGTTATGGACCAAATACCAAAATAAGCATAAAAAGGACCAAATTCAATGATGTCATGCCTAAGTCAAGTGAAAGAGTGAATGCATAAGAAGTATAGCATACCCACTACCCTCCGTAACAATTGAGGTTGTGAGGCACTTCTTGAAACCACCAATTTCCATTAATTTATTGCTATGATACCATTTCGTAGCATACCCATCCATCTAACTAGGCTGAAATCCACATTATAAATCTCTGATACCATGATCCCTCACTCTCTTGTTATGAAATGATTAATGCATGCAAACAAGACAATACAAGCTCATACAAACACAATTAAAATATTCATGGATAAAAATGTAGACTTATACATGCAATAGAACTAAATATTGATTCAATGCATAACATCAAAACATTGAATCAACATAATCTGAAATAATTCATAAGACTTATCTTTCTAGAAACTAATCACCAATTGGCTATAAATGAAGGACATTCCACCCAACCATAGTATTGTTATTATCTGTAATCATTATGCAACAGGGCCACCCCCAAGCTAAGGCTATGAATTCACAAGGATGAAATCACTTATGGTTGGCTCTAATACTCTCACACAACCCAATATCCTATAATTTTCACAATTTGTAACCTCTCACAACAATCCCAATCCACCAGCTCTCTTTCCCATTCAGTCTGCACTACCCAAGGAATGGAATCACCTTCTTTTCCATGCAGTCCCTCGAGCTATCCCACTTCCCTTCTGGGCTCCAAGACAATTTTTTGTTGTCTTGGTTAAGGGTAGGTACATTCCTTTTATTTCTTTGCTTCACCCTTCAAGACATAAACTAATTTGAGTGACCTAGAGAGAGGGGTGGTTTTCCTTACACTTTTCCCTTTACCAACCCACCAGGTCTTGGGACGTCTCCCTTGGAGTGGATTTATCCTTCTCCTAAACAGAAAGGGGTATCCTATTTGAGGTGACAGTGATAGGATTACCCCTGTGTTACGCCAATCTTGTCCCACTTGCCTTGGGCTTTTAGCAAGTATAGATTGTACGATAACAGGCCAACATGGTAACGACGGTTAACTATGGTTGACCATGACTGCATATGGTTGTCCATGGTTGATGCTACCCCACTAACTAATCACTAACTCTTGATATATTGTTCACTAATAAATATGGTTGACTATGGATGACCACGGTTGATTATAGGTGTCCATGGTTGAATATAGCCTTATTATGCCAATGACAAACACTACTAACCCACTAATCCCCAGAACCTTGACTCAATAACAATTGTTGACAATGGTTGAACATGATTGCATATGTTTGTCCACGGTTGATGCTTCCACTAACCCATGACATAATGTCCACTAACAAATGTGGTTGGCTATAGGTGTCCATAGTTTAATGCATCCATATTATGTGAATGTTTAATGTGGTTGACTCGCTAAGCCCCTAATTCTTAACCCAATAATGATGGATGACCTTAGTTTCATTTGTTCATCCATGGTTGATGCTACCCCACTAACCAACCACTAACCTTTGAGACAATGTCTGCTAACAAATATGGTTGGCTATGGTTAAGCATGGTTGACTATAAGTTTCCATGGTTGAATGTAGCTATAATATGTAGCCCTCCACAGACTATTTATCTTTAGTGGCAACATGGGTAAGTATATTGCCTAATTTACCTTTTCACTTTTGAGGCTTCGATTCTTTGGTTGCTATTGGAAATGCATTGAAGAAGTTTCATTTTTGCACCCCATAAACTAGTAGCATATTTATCACAACATATGCCATGATGTGTATTGAAGTGGACTTTGTGAATGCACTGCCAGAGGACATTAAGGTTGAGGTCCATAGCAAATCTTGGAAGCTAAAATTAACCTATGAACAAGGGGCCTTTAGATGTCGACCAATATGCTTCAAGTATGGCCATTTGGGGGCATCCTACCCTAAACAAAAGGCAAGCAATGAGACTTTCGAGAAATCTAAAAAAAAGAATTAGAAGCGCACTTAGTGGAATGGAGCCAAAAACCACTATCATCTGATAAAAGTGGAGGAATCCACAAAGGCTAAGGATACAATGAAGCTTGAAAACCCACAGAGTAAGTGGAATTTTAGCCTCCACATCTTGTACCTTAAAAGGAAGTGTTAAACCCTTCCATCTCCCATGAGGATAATCAACAAAGGGATTGGATTGATGTGAGAAACTGGAAGGATAAAATGACACCTCCCCACTGTTACAATGAAAATCAATAACGAAAAAGAAAAAAAAAAGAAAAAAATGCTTTGTTAAATGATTTTGGAAAAAACTTTTTCAAACTTCAATAATATATGAAAAACAAAAGTTTTAATATTACATAAATTATTAAGTTGCCATTTAAAGGAATCCACACAACAAAAATAGTTGAAACTCTAAATATATAACAAATTTTCTATAATAACAAGAAATAATATATATATATATATATATATATATATATATATATATAACCATTCAAAGTTGGCGTGGTGTGAAAATTTAGACCATCCCGATGGCTGGTTTTGACGCCGATCTCCGAATTTCAGTGATTTTCACTTTGTAAGATTTGAAATCACAAAGCTTACTTCTTAAACGAAGGAAAAAGAATGAACCCTCATTAGGATTTTCAAACTTAAATGAATGAATTAGACATTTATTCTTTTGAATTGACTTTTTACATGGTTTATATAGTTATGTAAGTGCATATTCTCCTCAAGGACACTTAAAGGATGGGAAAGATCATTAGGTTCTTATGACATAACCCTTTTTTTCTTCCTTTTCTAAATATAAAAGACATGTCAATTAAAAAAATGTTTTTAATGAAAACATAATATTCGTTTTTAATGATTTTTTTTTTAATTTAAATAAAAAATGTAAAATTTTAATAAATGCTTTTTCATTTTTGTGTATAATATTTTTAATAAATTTGTAAAATAGTGTATTTAATTAGAGGGATCCAGTTAAAATACTTGTTAACACTTAATTAAAATTAAGTTAACTTTTTGCATTACTTAAATACTTGTCAACACTTAATTAAAATTAAGTTAACTTTTTGCATTACTTAACCTCAAATTTAAGTTATCCTTTTGCATTACTTAACCTCAAATTTAGTAAACATTCAAAGAAAAAAAAATCAATGCACTAAATTATTAATGTAAGCAAATTTCATAAACTGTATTCTACTTAAGAGACTGCAAAACATACAATGAAAATGAGATGCTCGTATGAGAGTGATGGGTGAGTATATATAGGATTTACCACCCAAGAGTCTAAAAACACAACCAATATGGGATAAAGTGAAAAAGTCCCTAAGTAAACTTAACATAGTGTGAAGAGAGCTAAAGCGAAGAACCAATTAAGAAAGAACTAGATAGCTAAAGAACCATATTCACACTAACACCCCCCCTTAAGTACAACTTAGGGGGAAATGTAAACAAAGATGCAAGGATGGGTCCCAGCTACAAGGCCAAATGAGGTACCCATGTAGAAAAGATCCCCTCAGACAGAAAAGGAAGGAGAAAATCTAGTGGGAAAAAACTCCTCCCATGAGAGGATGAAGCAAGAAGGGCTAATTGACCTTCCCAGAAGAAATGTCCCACGCCCCCAAGAAAGACCGGAGATGGACATACTTGCTTTCAATGAAGGGTTTGGTGAAGATGTCTGCAACCTGCTATGTTGTAGGATAATAGCGCAAATAAATGACCTACTCCTGAATCATCTCCCTGAGAAAATGCATGTGGATCTTGATGTGTTTGGTCTGCTAATGATGAACTAGGTTCTTCAATATTTGGATGATGCTCTTGTTGTCACAATAGATCATCGATGGCTTCTGAAAAGTGATGCTAAGTTCATAGAGGATATTTTGAAGCCAAATAGCCTAAGTGGTGGCATTAATAACCCCTCAATACTCAACCTCAGTTGAAGAAAGAGGAATGGCATGTTGTTTCTTGCTCCGCCAACAAATGGGACCGGAACCAAGGTGAAAATTGTAGCCAGATGTAGACTTGCAATCATCAATATCACCAACCCAATCATAATCCATGTATCCAATCAAATATGAACTTGTGCCCACTGCATAGTGAATCTTGTACCCGCAAGTGCCCTGTATATAGTGCATAATGCATTTGGCAGTCTTCTAGTGAATCTCATGTGGCTTCGTCATGAAGCGTGAAACAATGCCAACTGCAAATGAAATGTCAAGGTGAGTATCAATCAATTCAGTCATGGAAAACCTATCATGCAAAGCAATTTTGACGTTTGCAATGATGGATGAGGTGTTCCCAGTGACAATCAAATCATCAACATAGAGAGCCAAGAATAGAAGATCATCCTCCTATCTCAAAATGTAGACATTCAGATATGAGTGGTATCTAGAGAAACCAACTAAGAAAAGAAAGGAGTCCATCTTGGCATACCAAGCTCGTGGGGCCTGTTTGAGACCATAGAGAGACTTTCGTGCTCTGCAAACTAGTGAAGAATCATGAACAAATCCCTGTGGTCACTCCATGTAAATCTCTTCATGTAGATCCCCGTGAAGAAATGCACTCTTCACATCCATATGATATACAACCCAACCTTGAGCTGCAAGAATAGCCAGTATCAGGCGAATAGATTTCATTTTTGCAATGGAGGAAAATGTCTTAGTGTAGTTAACACCATGAACTTGAGAAAAACCTTTAGCCATGAGTCATGCTTTGAAATTTTCAACTGATCCATTCATTGCAAATTTGGTCTGATAGATCCACTTACTTCGAACCAATTTTCTTTCCTTAGGAAGTGGAACAAGATCCCAAGTTTTGTTCTGAATAAACGAGTTGTACTCTTCCTCCATTATTGAATCCCACTCAACAATACATGATGCTTCATAAAAGGACTGTGGATTTGAAGCTGTGGTAATGTAGGAATGTGAAATATTCTGATGTTGTGATCGAGTCCTCTGAGTATCAGAAGGATCCCCAATAAGAGTGTGTGTAGACTCAAGTGTTTGACGAGCCCATCGAGGCATCGAAGGGGATGGAGGAGGAGAACCCTCATCCTTAGAATCTGAACTCTATGAAGAGGAGGATGAAGCCTCATGATCAACTTTGCGAGTAGAGGTAGTTGAAGGAAAATCCTCCAAGTCACTATCTCAATATGTTGAGGAAGAAGGAAGATGAGAGGATGAGCTAGGAGAGCTTTCCTCAAATTGCACACTTCGCTCAATGAAGAGCTCATGTGTCTCAGGATCCAAGAGTCGATATCCTTTGACACCATCGAGGTAAACAACAAAGATGTAGGGCTGACTCTGAGGTTCTAAGGCCTTGCACTTCTCCGAAGGAATGTGTGCCCAAGCTAGGGGGCCAAAAAAACTAAAGTGTCGCACAACATGTTTCCTACCACACCAAACTTCAAAGGGAGTGATACCCTTCAATGCCTTATGCAAAAGAGCTTCTGTTAGAGATGTAGACAACACAATTGATAGCTTACGCCTAATACTCAGTGTAAGAGAACATCGTGGAATCCAACCAACCGTCTTTTGAGAGACCTATTTTCCCTCTTGCCACACCATTATTATATTTAGAGGTGTATATGTGATAGTACAGGTGAATGTCTATCTATCCCTTCGAGAGTGAAAAATTGTTCAAAGCAGTGGTTCACATATTATCTACCATTTTCTGTGTGGAGAATTTTGATGCACTTCCTAGATTGTTTCTTAGCATGGGCCTTGAACTCTTGGAATCTATCAAAATATTATCCTTTATGTCGAAGAAAGTAGACCAATGTGTATCTAGAAAAGTCATCAAAAAAAGTGAGCAAGTAGTGAGCCTTGCTTAAATACAAGGATGGAAATGGACCCGCTACATCACTGTGAACCAAATCAAGGACTTATGAATACTTACAAGCCTTCCCTTTGTTGAACTTATCCTCATGATGCTTTCCTAAGGTGCAACTTGAACAACTCCATCTAAGAAACTGATCTGAAGAAAACTTGTGACCATATCCTTCGTGTTGAGTTGTTGAAGATAATAAAAGTTGATATGGACAAACCACTCATGCCATAACTTGCTCACATAATCTAAATGGGTGAGAAAAACAACATAATGAGTCAATTTTAAAAGAATGAAAAGAAACATATAGACAAGACTCATGATCAACCTTAGCAATTGTAAGAAGTGCATTGTCTTCAAGATTCTTGATGGTGACAAAATATGGATTGAACTCAATTTTTCTTCCATTTTAGGCAATCTGATAGATGAATAGAAGGTTGGATGATAGATTATGCACATAAAGGATATCCTCAAAAGTACCAGTGTCAACATCAACAAACCTTTCCTGATGACATCTACAAGAGAGTCATCCCCAATGAAAATGTGGGGCATTGAACAAGAGTCAACAAAGAAAATTATTCTTTGACAAAACCCATGTGATGTGATGCATGCGAATCAAGAATCCACTACTGAGAATCTGATGCATAACAAGTGCAATTGTTTTCCCTTTGCCTAATTTGGAAAATAAGTGGGGATTGTTGTGAAGAAGGCATATTAATGTTGTTCTTTTTTAGAAAATGCTTCATCTCATCGATCTGCTTCTTATGGCAAGAATATTCCTCATGACCAACCTTCTTGTAGTAACTACAAGTTGTCCTATCCTTCTTCTGAGAATTCCTCTTTGAAGAAGAGGATTTGGAGTCTACTTTTGGGGCAGATGATGACTGTGCTTGATCTTTTTGTGACTTGTTTTGTTTCTTGTCAGGTTTCCCTGAATCTTTCTATCCCTTCATCTTACCAACCAATAAAGCTTGAGACCGAGATGACTTAAGGAGACCCATGGAAAGAAGCTTCACATGCTCATGCATTAACATTTTTAAGGGCAAATGAAGACTGTTGTATGTCGCGGTTTTGGGAGTCAACCTGGTTGTAGAGATGGAGCAAGTGCAGCGTATTCGTGTCCAGGTTCAAGGTAGTCAGGAACAAGTTGCATGTCCTTTTCTCTACGCCGCATGATTTACATTGGGCTCTTATGCAACATATTCATGTCCAAGTTCAAAAAGAGTAGTCAAGAAAAGTTGCATGTCCTTTTTCTCTACACCACATGATTTACATATGGCTCTTAGGTCATTAAACTTTGTTACATAATCATGTATGTTGTCAAAAGACTTAGGATCAAGACTCATTAGTTCATTATCAAGTTTATATCCCCTAATTTCATTATTTTTCCCATAGAGAATTTTTAATTTTTCCCATGCATCATGTGAATTTGTACATCCATCAAGTTGAAATATTATATCAAGGGAAACTAGACTCCTAAGACAACCAAGAACTTTTGTTTGTTCTATAATCCATAATACCTTTTCCTTATCATATGTGGGTTCAATTACCTTTTGTTCAACATAAGGTGTGTATCCTTATTGCATTAAGGCATTCCATGCATTTTAAATCCATGTGTTGTAGTTGTATGGTGTTAGCAATGAAAATTTAAAGTTACCCATTTGTGAAGGAAAAGAGAGCACAAGTAGAAAAAGATGCACAAGCACAATCACACCAAGAGATCCCCCCCTTGAATCACTCAATCAAATATCCCCTCCCAAGAAAAAGATTTGGCACTTTGTATTTAGTGTGGTTACAATTTCCACTAGGAAGAGAACATTGGGTGGACTTGACTTCAATACCCTTACAAATCCTCAAAAAATAAGTATGTGTTGAACGTACAATTTTGACACAATATCAACTAAAATAAACAACACCACTGAAAAGTACACGAAAACTCATGTACTTTCAAAACAAGTAGCACCTCGATCCGAGGTCATATGTAAAATACACGAGCCTTTGAAGTTCTCAAAACAAGAACTGCACAGTGTCACCTGTGAGAATCTGCAAATTCTGGAAAATCCGTGCACTAAAATAAGAAATTGTCTACACCAATGAGGAGAGCATGAAAAATTATCCCAAATGAAAAAAAAATTACTATAGAAAAGGAAGTTGGAAGCTTGAGATTTGAGCCGACAAAGTTTGTCTTCAAAACCCAACTTGCCAATGGAGAGGGGTAGGAAATTCAAAATTCACCTTCTTCCAAATTTAGTGGAACTACTACCAAACTTAGCAAAACTTACAACTGTAAAAACATCTACCAAATTTAGCAGAACTATTTCCAAACTTAGCAAAATTGTCAATTCTAGAAACCTTCACCAAATTTAGTGGAACTTCCACCAAACTTAGTGACATTGTCCACTGGAAGTGCGAGTTGGGGGGTTGTACGACTCCCTGGCCAAAAAAAAAATTGCCTCTTCAGAAACAATTGCTCAAAATCAATGAATGGACATTCGATCGTAGGGTTTTCAGGATTTTTGAGCACGATGGCCGGGTCAGATTTGACCCAAAATGCTCTGAAATGGTGGCACCTTGCTAGAATTGGCAACGAACCTGCAACTTCAAGCCCTTGCAGATATAGCCTCTAGTGTCCAACTAGGACGAAATGAAAGGAAAATTTGGCTATCTTAGTTGCTCTGGACTCAATGGTGAGCTCAAAATGTCATTAGAAAGCTTCAAAAAAGACTACATATGGCAAGTCACAAAAATAACCCTCCCATGAACTAGTGTTTTCTCCAGACTTTTTTGTTACTCTAGATCATCCGAGGATTCAAGAGAAGAGCATACTCATGTTCTTCGAAAAAATAACTCTACACTCATATTTCTAAAAAGATTTCTAACCCACAACTCACAACCGCTTTGGTACCATGTAAGATTTGGTTGAAAAGTCGCCCAAGAATGCAAATGAATGAAGGAAAACAAATCTAGAAATCATAAATGAGCAAGAATAAATTGTATTCTACTTAAGAGATTGCAAAGCATATAATGAAAATGAGATGTTCATATGAGACAGATGGGTGAGTATATATAGGATTTACCACCCAAGAGACTAAAAACACAACCAATAAAGGATAAAATGAAAAAATCCATCCTAAGTAAACTTAACCTAGTGTGAAGAGAGATAAAGTGGAGAACTAGATATGAAAGAACTAGATAGCTAAAGAACCCTATTCACACTAACAATATTAATATGTCTAAAAAAGAGTACATACATAACCGATTGTCAAATGATCATGTGGTTTGTATCACAAAAATTATTAAATTTTTTCAAAGAGTCTAGTAGTCTTCCTTCATGCCTAACTATCCTATTAATATTGGAAAAAAGACATAAAAAAAAGTGTGTGAGGAGGATGTTATTGCCTCTCCTCATTCCTTAACCAACATAAGCAAAGGAGTTTAGCCTCGTGACTACTGCTTCGAACAACATATGTCCCTTTGAACATCATGTTCCTCATCCAATAGAATGGGTTTGAAGGGGTGCCAACAGAGGCAGGAAACTAGTTTGTATCCTCTCCTAGAATGTGTTGGGTATCTGCATAGGTGTTGATAGTTATCTGCATATTAAAACCTCCCAACATAGAGCATCAAACTTTTGGTCCATCATGATTAATTTCTGAATGATTGCTTGTTGTTGATTACCTCTGTCCTCCACCACTTGTGCTATAAAGGCCTTTTTCATTCAATATAACCCATTAAGTTTAAAGATTTTACTCTTTTTTGTTCTAGAGATACCTGGGTTTGGGACCCATTCCTTGAACCCATCCTCTAGCTGATCCTTGGAGAGCTTTTGTCTTTTCTTCTCGATGGTGTCCTCCATATTGGCCACCTCAGCCTTGATTTATGTTGAGAATCTGCATTGGAAGTTTGTGTCCACCCTTATGGTGTCCATTTGGGCTCTTGTTATGCATTGTGGGGTTTGTAGGGTAGGTGGAAGTTTGACAAAATATGGAGTACCTATATTGGATCATTGTTTACTACACTCAGAGCAATGGGATAAAAATATAAAAGGCATTGAATGGGGTTGGAAACATTTGCATCCATGACAAGGTGAAATTCACCCTCTTTAGAGGCACCCACAGGTAAGCCATACATTCCCTTGTCATCACTGCACCCATTGCTCAAACATCCCTCACCACCTCATCCAATCACATGACCTGAATTTGTCTTCACCTAGAAACATCCCACGCCCAATGAGAATTAGCCCAATAGGACCTCCTGACGTCCTCTCCAAACCTTGATTGTAGAACAACATAACATCTTTGAGCACTTGTCTGGCAAAAGGGGGTTTTATGCACATGTTTAAATAACTTGATTATTAGATGTGATTGACATTGCTATGATCCATGTGACTTATGAGCCCATGGAGGGCATACTTGTTGTTGTTGCAGGGCCACACCTGATGGACATGTATACATGGGGAGATGATTAGTTCGGACCTCCATAGGGATAAAATCCCACCAGATGGATGTTGAGACCCTAGCCAGGGGCAAAGACAGATCAAAGGTTTGCACTAGAGAGATAGGAGGACGTTCCACCAGAGACAGCCTAGCAGGCCTGGACCTAGAGGGGTATTTCCCTCCTACTATGATGTTGGCCTTGAAAGTCCCATGATGTCACCTCTGTGACCCTTGACATCACCAGCCTTTGATGGACACTTTGGAGGTAGTTATGTGCCAAGTGGCACATGTGGCTTGATCCAGAGGCCTTGGGAGGCCTAACGTTTTTCTCATGGAGGCCAACGTTTCACTAGAGAGGCCTAACATCACCCTAAAGGGGCATGACGTCACCATTTATGCTTGCTTTAGGGTTTTAATTTGTCATTTAATGTAAAAACTGGATATTACATGTAAACTGGCCATGTCGGCCTTTTTGACCTAATTTTGGTCATTGTAACTGTATAAATAAGGGAAAATCACTCTTATTTTTCATCATCTTTCACTCACACTTAAGTGAGGTCTGAAACTTGCTCCCTAATTAGGGTTACTTGGCTAAAATTTAGTGCGCACTTCTTGAAGGAGGCTTATTTTGGAGTATTTTGGCATTTTTCTTGGTGGAAGTGTTCAACTAGTCTATTTGCTAGATGATTCTTGGTGAATGTAAGTAAATTTTTTGCAATTCTTCTTCATTGAATGGTTATGGTTGTATTTATCTTGCATTTATACTAAGATTATGAAATTGCTAGCTTAAAACCCTGGGAGGCTAAAGCACATGTTATTGTTCTTGCCTTAATAACTTTCACCTACTAGATTATGCTAGAAAACCGATTTTCTTGAAGCTTTTTGCTAAGGGCCTTGCCATTGCAACACCCTAGCACCTTTTGCTGCATCTAAGCTGTCATCTTTTTCATCTTTGAGTTAAAGAAGGAGGAAAACTACTAGGGCCTAGGGTTACCTACTTCCAAGTAGCCATTTCCCCCCTAGGGTTTGGTGATTGAAGCCTTGGGCTACCAACACTTCAATTATTGATCCTCTTGTCTCTAGCTCTCTTATAATCATTTTTTCCTTCAAGATTTTCCGCTACCTAAAAAGACTCCATTTACCCTAAAAAGCACTGATCTAAGCCTTGCAATTGAGTGATTGAAAAAAACTACTATCAAAACCTTTTCTTTAAGCTCTCTATTAACTATTCCTAACCTTAGAATAGTCTAATATACTAACCTATTTTCTGATGTTACTAAAGTAAGTTGCAGCCATCTATTGCGGCACTAAAAGCACCTAAAAGAAATTGTAAAGTTGATTTATACACTGCCTTATTTGTTTCTGATATATGCTAGTACTTTGGTATTAATGAGTAATTATTCTTGGTCATTCTGAAGCCATTTTAAGGAATTCATTGTAAAGCTATTGTCTTATAAACATTGATGCTATAAAATTCTGTTTGCTTCATCATATATCAATTATTGCTTTTATTGATAAAGTCCATGATTTTATGAAGTACTAACAACAAGTTATACTTGCAAAAGATATATTTCTTGTTGCTTTGTGTTGGGCAGGTACATCTTAATACTTCATCACTTCATTGGTTAAAACCCTGGGACTTTCTGATCAGTGTGTCTTGTGAGAGGGGATATTTTCATAGACACTTTAACCTTTGCCTTCTCAAACCCCCAGGTCATCGGGGACGTCTCCCCTGGGCCATCAACCCTAAATAGAAAGAGGTATCCTGTTGAGGTGACAATGATAGGATAACCTCCCGTTATGCTAATTTGCCTTCACTTAAGCTTTTCCTTTGGAATAAGTATAAACTGTGCAATAACATTTTGGCTCCGTTATCGGGGAACACTGAGTCAATTCTCCTCAAGATGACACTTTTCGGTAAGCCTTTCCTCAAAAGTCTTTATCTTACAAATCTTACCTGGGAACTCCACTGAGGGTGATCCCCTCATCGCTTTGATAGTTTCAAGGAAATTATCTGGCGCCTCCACTAACCTTTTCCAAGGTGCCACCTTAGTTTCAATTTTGTGATATTTCCAAGTTATGGGATCATGGCGCCCTGGGAAAAAGTGTATCCGACCATTGATTTCAAAAGTTTTCAACGATACCCGCATTACTTTGATGCAAAATGGTTGAACAACTGTCCAAGATTTGGAGGCCTCCCAATTACTCACATTGTAGAGTTTATGAAGTATACAAGCGAGATAGAATGGGAGGGGGAGGACATTCTGGGAAAATTATTCATACTTTCTCTTCCATCCTTTTTGCAAGATTGGTTTAAGGTTTGTTATGAAGTTAGGGGTATATCATCTTTCATAGACCTCATCAGTAGGTTTATTGAATTTTTCAAACCATGATGCCAAACATATGAAGATGCCCTTCAAAATCTCACAATAGCCTTAGACAACGAAGGATTCACCACTGATATTGTAGAAGATCTTAGGGATGTATACCATGCTCAATGCCAATAATCCTCTAATATAGAAGAAGAGATTTATGAAGAAAATTGCCAACCCCTTGAAGAGGAGCAAGATTTCTCCCCTAATTCGATAGAATGCGATGAAGATATAATTAGAGAAGTGAATTATGAGGATGAAGCAGTGGTAACTGCTCCTCCATCCAATGAAGCTCCCCAAGATCCTATCTCTCCTGCAGTGGTAAGAGTCATTTTCCTTTCCAGTTTTTTTATGACACCTTGTTCTATGATTCAAAAGGTGAAGAAGTAAAGCAACTCTTGGAAGAGCTAGTTCCTTCATTTTCTAATAAAGATGAAGAGAAGAGTCTCAGGGATGGTGTATTGGATCCTCTTCCATCTGATAAAGTCATCCAAGACATTGATGCTCCTGCACAAAAGAAGTGAACACAATAAGTTACTTCCATTTCCAAGAATTTGATGATGCTTTGTTTTATGATTTGGAAAGAGAAGAAGTACTAGAGGAGCCCTTGGACGCATTAAATCCTTCATGTTATGATAAAGGTGCTGACATTATTGACAATATTGATGAGTTCATACGTGTTGGAAGACGTAAGTGGGATGTGATTGGTTCTAATGAGGATACCATTTATGATATGGAAGGGCATTCTCAAGTGTTGACTCTACAACTATCACATGAGGTTAATAATCATTCTGACATATGGCAACAAAGATATGATATAGTTACAAACATCTCCAAGGGTGGCCTAGTTATTTTTCCTCCTATTGTTTTTCGGTCATACCTTGAAGATTTCGATGAGTACTCCTTTGAGCACTTGGATTTATCTTATGAAGAAGATTATCAACCACCATTGTGCTCACATATTGATAGAGGTGAGCACATTGCTTTCCCAATGTAGGGTACTAGTGACAAGGCTCCCCAATCCCCTTTGATTACTTTACCTCACTATGTCATTGAGGGTGTAGTTGGGAAACATGTCCCTTGTTTTGAGTTTTATCCTGGGCAAAGCCTTCTTTTGGAATCCAAGGGCAGGTTGAATACCTTAAAAATAAGTTTATTATCTCAGTTTTTCATCCTTCCCATGAGAAATTGCCAATCATCCTCTAGGTTCTTGCTATTTCCTTCCCAGACCTCAGATTGTGAAGACATCCAAGGTAGCTAACCTCCAGACTCTTTGAGTCAGCCTATTGAACCTTTGATTTTTCATGATCCCTTTTTGAGATGGATTGAGCACTTTCCTAAAGGTGTGAATTGGCATGATTTTGTCCCTCCCTCCCGCCTCCATTAGTTATACTTTACGATTCCCGATGACACAATACATTTTCTAACTCATGTTATTTGCGTGCTTAACTTATCATTGTTTTAGTTTATGATGAAACACAAAGGAAGGTATTATGAGACATTGCTAGGATGGTTTCATTGGCTATTCGACTACACCTAACATTCAACCAACAAGTGAGTAGAGGTAAGTAGGTGGGAATTTACATTCATTGTATATACCATCTACATTTCATGCTAGAGTAGTTGTATTTCCATTTGTATATATGCTTTCTTACTTTCATTTACTATACCATATATGAGCCAGGGGTGATATCACCAACCCAAATGATTACTGATGATTTTTTTTAGATCAAGCAGGTCATGGGTTATGCCAGAGATTTTGAGGTTCTCATGTGCTCTACGGTGAGCACATGTCCCCGAGTTGGAGCTAGATGTTATCCCCTAGCCTAGGGATAACCAAGGAGATTATGTCTCGAGGCCCACAGGTCTTAGACATGGAGTATCGAGAGCCATATTGACTTGAGCCTGGCCCTGGAGAGCCCATCCTTATTCTTCAACGCCTCCACCTTGTCAGCAACAACAACATCCATCCCATCGGCCTGGTCCTTCAACAATAGTGGGTCTTTCTCCATGAGGTAATGAGTCTGGGTATCATGGTATGGGTCACTCTGATTCTCAAAATTTTTGAATATGTGCATTTAATTCTTTTTACTTCTGGCGTGTGCTTGGATCTTATGCCTTTCCACTTGACCACACTTGGGGGGAATGACATGATTCCCTAGCAAGTTGGTTCCCATAGGGTTTGAGTTTCCATTGGGTGGGTTCATGAAAGGTCATCGTCCATTCCCACCATACTTATCACTTTTCATCTTTTTCCCTCTCATCCATCCCCTGCACTGGTTCAAGAATTGGGTTTGCCAAGCTAGCAAAGGGTTGTACCTTACCTTGTGGGAAGAAGGGGCTAAAGGCCTAGAGGGTAAAAGTAGCTGGAAAAAGATAAAATCCAAAAGAAAAAAACCTTCATATTCTTCGCCAAGGGGTCCCCGAGAAAGTAATAAAATGCTTCTCAACAAGAAACAGAGGGACCCATAAAATAATAGAATCAAGACCTAGTTTGAGGATAGCGAGTCTCATCACGAGCTAGCCTATTAGGTCCATGGGCATGTAGCGGTATGACACTACCATTAAGCTGGTCACCACACCAGGGTAGTGGCTCTTTGTGGCTTAGCCAAGAGAAAGGAGGTCTCATCATGAGCCAACCTTCTCATCTCCGTGAAATGCTTGTGGGTAACATTGTCACCACTGGTCACCACGCCAGGGCAGTATTCCCTAACTAGTCTCATGAAAGAAAAAGCAATAAGATAAAAAGGTAAAAGGCATTGAATGGACTTGGAAACATTTGCATCCATGACAAGGTGCAATTCACCGTCTTCAAAGGCACCCACATGTAAGCCATACATTCCCCTGTCATCACTGCACCCATTGCTCAAACATCCCTCACCACCTCATACACTCACATGGCTTGGATTTGTCTTCACCTGGAAACATCCCACGCCCAATGAGATTTAGCCCAATAGGACCTCCTAAACTGGATATTACATGTAAACTGGCCATGTCAGCATTTTTGACCTAATTATGGTCATTGTAACTGTATAAATAAGGGAAAAATCACTCTTATTTTTCATCATCTTTCACCCACACTTAGGTGAGGTCTGAAATTTGCGCCCTAATTAGGGTTAATTGGCTGAAATTTAGTGCGCACTTCTTGAAGGAGGCTTATTTTGGAGTATTTTGGCATTTTTCTTGATGGAAGTATTCAACTAGGCTATTTGTTAGATGATTCTTGGTGAATGTAAGTAAATTTTTTGCAATTCTTCTTCATTGAATGGTTATGGTTGTATTTATCTTGCATTTATACTAAAATTATGAAATTTCTAGCTTAAAACCCTAGGAGGCTAAAGCACATGTTATTTTTCTTGCCTTAATAACTTTCACCTACTAGATTATGCTAGAAAACCGATTTTCTTGAAGCTTTTTGCTAAGGGCCTTGCCATTGCAACACCCTAGCACCTTTTGCTTCATCTAAGATGTCATATTTTCCATCTTTGAGTTAAATAAGGAGGAAAACTACTCGAGCCTAGGGTTACCTACTTCCTAGTAGCCATTTCCCCCCTAGGGTTTAGTGATTGAAGCCTTGGGCTACCAACACTTCAATTATTGACCCCTCTCTTATAATAATTTGTTCCTTCAAGATTTTTCGCTGCATAAAAAGACTCCATTTACCCTAAAAAGCATCGATCTAAGCCTTGCAATTGAGTGATTGACAAAAACTACTATCAAAACCTTTTCCTTAAGATCTCTACTAACTATTCCTAACCTTAGAATAGTCTAATCTACTAACCTATTTGCTGGTGTTACTAAAGTAAGTTGCATCCATCTATTGCAACACTAAAAGCAATTTTAAAGTTGATTTATACACTGCCTTATGTGCTTCTGATAAATTCTAGTACTTTGGTATTAATGAGTAATTATTCTTGGTCATTCTGAAGCCATTTGAAGGAATTCATTCTGAAGCTATTGTCTTATAAACATTGTTGCTATAAAATTATGTTTTCTTCATCATATATCAATTATTGCTTTTATTGATAAAGTACATGGTTTTATGAAGTACTAACAACATGTTGTACTTGCAAAAGATATCTTTCTTGTTGCTTTGTTCTGGGCATGTACATCTTAATACTTCATCACTTCATTGGTTAAAACCCTGGGACTTTCTGATCAGTGTGACTTGTGAGAGGGGATATTTTCATAGACACTTTAACCTTTGCCTTCTCAAACCCCCAGGTCACCGGGGACGTCTCCCTTGGGCCATCAACCCTAAATAGAAAGAGGTATCATGTTGAGGTGACAGTGATAGGATAACCTCCCATTACGCCAATTTGCCTTCACTTAACCTTTTCCTTTGGAATAAGTACGAATTGTGTGATAACAGGGCCACTTAGGATGAAAAGGAAAAATGAGACATAGAGTTTGAAATTGAAACACGGGGTTGAATTCCAATGAGGGGGCCTTTGCAGGGGTGCCCTAGAGAGTTGGGGAGTGGGCGAGCTTCTAGAATTGATAGAAACACTGCTTGTAGGCTTGTAGGAATAGAGCGCTAAAATGATTCGACAAGGAGAGAATGACACATGATTACACATAAACATATACCCCAAATACTTATGTTGTGAGGCAACCATACTTTCTAAAGGTAGAGACTAACAATACAAACATTGTTGAGGTTAGATAATGATGCAAGCTAGTGGCTATGTCGAGAACCATAGCTAGGGAGATGGAGACACCTAGAAAAACCACATGCTTCTCTTTCTCAATTTCTTTGAGAACTTCAAAATCTCTTAAACATAGACCAAATTCTGAAATAGTAAAACATAAATACCCTTGAATAAGGTACTTAACTAGAAAAAACCAGATACTAACCAGTTGAGTTGTAAACCATGCAAAAGTGTTGAAATTGGGTCGAAGTCCAGTCTCCTCGAAGCTACCAAAATTGTCCTTTTCTACCACAAAATCAACATGATTGAATAGAAGACTGGCTATAAAAAACCCCAGCCGTATTCTTTCCATAATGACGCACCCGTTCATCATACCCCTTGTATCATGTCTAAGATTTCCTTTTGGATAGATTGAATTCGCCATAAAACCTTGCATCCTATGCCTGCTACCATGCTCCCTCATCTCCTAAACACACACGGGTAGTTTTTATCGAACACCTTCGAACACATGAATATTTTTATGATGGTTTATTTTATTACTACGGTTTTTTTTGTTTTTGTTTTTTGTTTATTTTTATTTTTATTATTATTATTATTTTTTTATTTTAATTTAACTGGAATTGGTGAATAATTGTATTAAAGGTGGCCAAATACGACAATCAATTGTAAAGAGAGTTGACATGATGTTTCAAATTTTTTTATGCCCACACAAAAGACAATATTTATCTATTATATGCTTCAGACATAAAACTTTTTAGATTCTCTGCTGCTACAAAAGTACCGGTAGTGCAAGGTTACTGCCTATAGAAAATAATCAAACTATAGATGACTTTAAAAAATATTATGGAAATATTACTTGTTGTTACGTATTTTGCTTCTTGTATAATGGATTGTAGGCCTCACTTCGAGTCACCATTGGTTGAGTTGTTGATGAATATTTATTCTTCTTTCCCACTTTCATGCATATTTCCTTTGCCTTTGTTGGAGTCTGTGTTGCTCCTACCAGTCCATAGTTATTTTTATTTGATGATTATGTTTGTTTTAATGCCTCAACTTCTTCTACCTGGTCTACCCAACTTTCCCTTGGTTGTGGACTCAACCGAGTCTGTGATTCATTCCCTAAATCAACAGAGACATGGTCCTCTTTCTCTGATTTATGAGTTACCATTTCTTATTGTTCCTTTTCCTCCGATTTCTGCGTTGCCATTTCTTACTACTTTTCTAGAGGAACCAAATTCAGTTTCATTTGAGGACCTACTTGTGACGGTTACAAGATCAACTGATGATCTTCCATAGAACCGATCCACCAAGTTGATTTGCAATGGTGCTTCCTATTTTTCTTAGGTATTTTGGAACATTGTGTTGTGATTTGTCTTGTTTAAAAACAACCTCTACATCATAGGGTAACTCTCTCATAATCCAACTTATGAGACCAAGAATATTTTTTGCCTTTCAAATTAACTTCTACTGAAAACCCTTTATTGAAGTCCATTTCTACCCATATTCCGACACATGTTGAAATTCTATGCCTCTCAGTTTTCCAACTAACAAAATGGAACTTGCCAAGTGTTGAACCAATGGATTGAAAAGATGATGGACCCCAAAAATGCAAAGGCATATTTGGGAGTCTCACCCAAATAGGGGCAGAAGAAAGAGTATCAATCAAAGGATTGAAAGAAGGATACCAAGGCTTCATGCACATATATGAATTTTTCCAAATCCATGGGCCTGATTTAAGAATCAAATCCTTATATTCAACAAAATCAAATTCAACAATGAGGAAACCCTTCACACAAGGGTAGATGAAGGCTTCTTGTTTTATCACCGGTAACTAATATTTTGAGATCCGAACCTAAAGATTTGTTAACCAAGGCCAAAAGATGTTGAACTAAAAAACTAGACCATTAGATCTAAGGAAATGTGTGGATTCGCAAACATCTGATCCCAAATAAACGATTAAAGCAGGTGCTTCCTGCACCATCAAAGAAGGGGAAAGAGGGTGGGCCACAAGTCCATTAAGAATGGTGTCCTTGAAACATAGATCATCCAAAGGCTAAAGAATGCTTGCAAGTGGCACACCAAAATTCCCAAAAGGGGTAGAGCCATTGAGACAAATGTCATTTGAATACTTGAGGCCGCATGTTGACGACACACCAGGGGACCCAATCAGGGTTGAGTTGTGGTTGGAAATGTTGATAATTGGAGTCTATGAACTAGTTGATACCATTAAGGAGCACACAAAATAAGATAGATGAGGTGTGCATGAGATCTCATTGCCTACATCTAGGAAAAAACCCTAGCCATGACCGCTATGTGTAGGAACTCCATCTTCAATCAAAGTTATATATATATATATATATATGAAAAAGTAAATTTATTAACATTACATATATACTAAATACATGTGTTTAATTGTAAATGTGTCATTTTATTATTATATTGATATTATACTCTTTAGTTTTTTCTCATCTAACATATTGTATCTTTTATATCTTTTATCTTTAATATGACTTTTATATATAGATTTGTTCTATACTTTCATTATACAAAGTTCTTAATGGTTATTCCTGTGCACATAGTGAAAGGACTCTAAAGCATCAAATTCGTTGATATTCTTGTTTGTTCTTAACTTATACCACAATTAACATAGCAACACAATTGCATAAACTTGGTTCATATTCTTCGTTCTCCTTAAAATAATTTTAGAATTAATAAATCGATACAATTTGTAAAAAAATTATTGTTGTATGTTGATCACATTACATTAGTTTAATGTTTATTTAAAAATAGTTATGTTGGTTATATTACTAATTAATTATATAAAGAATCTTAGTTGTACTATTTTTTTTTCAATATTCAAAAAATGATTAATATCTTTACAATGAAGTTTATAAGCTTTTGGGATGAGATTGACAAATTTTGATGGTAGGAGGAGCATGGTAGGGTTTCTAGGCTTTGGAGTGTGGGTTTTGATAGGCGTTTATATTGGTTACAGTCTCCTTATGATAGAGTCATGTTGAAGGGTAGCTTGTGCAGCAATCACTGCATCCCACGAGCAGTTTAGAGTAAAGGCAACGTAGGGGGCAGAGCGAGTGAAATTACCCCCCTTTGGCAAGCAAAATGGGGGGGGTAGGTAAGGACCAGTGAGGGTATAATAGTTCTATCAACACAAAAATAGATTCAAGGGGATCTTTCCATAGACTAATAAATGGTTGTTTGATGAAGACGAAAATGAACCCTAGATATGAGGTTATGTCAGATCAAATACATAACTATATATAATACATGAAGGATCATGTAGTGATCGAGAAGTTTATGGGTGTATGGCCTTCGAAAAAAGCACTGATGGGTTGGGTGAGTGTTCATTGGAAAGATAAAGGGGAGATGGACTTGAAGTTGGGATCAAAAGAATTTTTGACAATAATGTTCTCATGCACCAAGGATAGGGATTGGATTTTTGAAAGGGGGACATACTTTTTAAATTCCACAGGCCTTCACCTCCATTTTTGGATAGAAATTTTTTCACCGGAGAAGGAAGACTTCACGAAAATTCTAGTATGGATCAACACGTACTCGCTCCTCAGGATTTTTAGGATAAAGAGATTCTCAAGGGACTAGGAAATATCGTAGGCCCCTTTATAAAGGTTTCAAAGGTAACTAAAGTGGGCATATACACATCTTATGCATTAATTCATGTGTATTTGAATGTGGTAGGGGCGCTACAATACTCAATAACCATTTCCTTTCAAGATGATGAATAGGTGCAGATGTTAGATTATGAACATATCTCGTTCAAGTGTCGGAAGTTCCACGAACACAAACATCTATTCAAGGATTGTCCTTTCAACACAAACATTCCAATAGATAAAACAAAGGACCAAGAAGATGAAGAAGGATTCACAAAGGTTCTGAGCAAAAGGAAGATGGGACAAAGAGCACATACAAACACAGATGCACCACTGGAAAATACCACACATAGTTTCCAGGTGCTAACTAAAGAATTCAAGGGAGACATGAACAAGAGCGGGCCATTTATAGAGCAAAAATTAGACACCACTCATACTCCACTAGACACAGACAACTGGAAGCAATGAAGAAAGAGCAGAGTCAACTAGCACATAGATGGAGTGGACAGAGGTAGAAATGTCAGAGAACAACGACACTGAGGAATCCCAGGAGAAATCAAAAGGGGATATTGGAAATCAAGACATCGAACAAGACGAGCAAGAAATAGGCATGAAGGCCTTGATAGCAGTGCATGGAGAGAAAAAAATCAATAATTAGCTAGAAGGTCAACTTCACAAGCTTTAAAGAGATCTTATCAAGGGAAAAAACAAGATGGAAAATTAGGGGCACACTACAAACCCCTTAGGGATCTTGGGGATTAGAACCAACTCTCTCAATCCCCAAAAGATATCGGGAAGAGAAGAGAAGAAATGAGGGTGTAAATCACATAATCATAAATTAGAGGAGACAAGGACCCTACTGGTATATTTGGGCTAGTTGATAGGCCTCCCAAAAAAGTTCTTTCATCCGCAACCCAAGATTTGAAATGAAGATCATCTCTTGGAATGTGTGAGGCCTAAATGCCCCATCCAAACATAGGATGTTTCGTAAGAGAATTAATCAAGAGACACCTAATATTTTGATGCTCCAATAGACAAAGTGTGATAAAAATACTATGATTTGAGTAGCACAAAAGATTTGGAAAAATTGTGAAATAGTGGTGGTAGAAGCGAAAGGCGCACCAAGGGGACTTGCCATTCTTTGGGACCCAATTTTTTTAACTTTGACCATCCATTTGAGCTCTACTTGAATCATCACAGGTAGATATCGAAGCATAAAAACTTTGGATTAAGGCTATATTACTAATGCTTAGAGCCCCCTGACCCCAATAATGAAAAAGGAGTTTCTCAATTCTATTAATATGTTGGGGTTTATGTTAAAAAATCAGCCTTGGTTAATTGGGGGCGATTTTAATATGGTC
>SNQJ01S0045361.1:0-10106 GCA_010110895.2 Picea sitchensis | reverse complement strand
ATCTACAGGAGAGATCAAAGATATTTTTTTAGTAAAATTGGGATACAATTTGAATAATGGAGTTGAATTAGCAGGGATGAGAATAGCCCAACAAAAAGGCTATAATGATCTAGTCATGGAGGGGAACTCATAGATATTGATAACATCTTTGAAAAGGATGGGGAATGGAGTCAATATTGATAAATTTTCAAATAATTGGAGGTTATCCTTTGGTTTAGATCAGGGGGCAAGACTAATTGTGTAGATTTTAGTGGTCGTCCCAATGTCAAATGTTCACAGGAAGGGAAATTCTCTTCCATATTGTTTGGTGAATGCAAGGGTGGCACAAACCAATTCATATGAATTATGGCACTAGTCTGAGACACTCCCTCTCTCCCTCAATAAATAATGTGAGCGTATAAACATTCTAGATAACCTTCACTAAGATGGGGTGAAGACAAGTGGGGCCTCAAATGTACATGCATCACGCGTGGCCTCCACTTCGACATCCATTAATAGCTCGATCAAGAGAGATCAAGGGAAATCATTTCATGAGGGTGTGGGTGATGGACGTCTTAGGGAGAGGGGGTATGTCACCTCATAGAGCAGTTAAGGAATTGATGGTGAGGTTGATCCAGGCAGTGGAGTGGTACAGTTGGATGATGTGCGACGTAAATGTTGGAGGTTTTACAATCATGTTTAGGAGTAAAATGGTCGAGATGATACATAAAACCTTGAGCTAGTGGAAGGATGTTTTTTTGAGAATGATGGACATTGAATGAGCTCCAAGGATACTGGTATCTGTGGGCGATGGAGATGCTTCGTTGGGAATGAGATGGACTTGGGGGCGTGAATAGGGTGGCCCTGGTAATGAATCTGTCTTCTCACAGAGGAGTTTGTTGGGGAAATTCTGGGCAGAGGGTATCGGTGCAAAGCTAGGTCAGGCTGGTGTGTGGATCTCGGTGGCAGATTGGCTTGCATAGGTCCTAAAAATTTCAATCTCTAAGAACTTCAACATGCATAACAAAGCCTCTATAAACAGCCATACATTTGGTGCACATCAATCCCTTTTCAACATTTCACTTTCATAGTTGATCTATAAATAACCACACTTTTGGTGCATGCCTTTACCACTTGCATAGTTGATCTATAAATAAAGACACTTTTGATGCACATCAAGCCTCTTTGCATTTCACTTGCATAATTGATCTATAAATAACCACACTTTTGGTGCACACCAAGCCTCTTTGAATTTCTAGTGCCTAATAACTTCAACATGCACACATTTTAGATGGGGTCACTCCACTATCTTGTCCATTGAACAATCCTCGTCTTTTGTCGTGCTCATTCCCTCACACATGGGCACCACCTAATTCTTTAGGATTGTAGAGATGAGTTAGTTTCTAACTCAAGCTCAATATTTCACACTTCAGAATGTGTGACATATGTTTCATCATTTGTTGGATAATGCCATAAATTCTTCTTCCACATAACATTTTGACACGATGAGGAATGCCACTTCTAGCTCTCACACAATGGGATTGTTGCTACTTAGGGTGGATGGTTGACCTTTACATAACCATCCTTTTGTTGTACGACCTCTTTCAATCCTCGGTGTGCCAAAAATTCAATGTGCACACTTTTCAAAGTATTTGTTCACACTATTAAATGACATGTCTTAGGATATTGACATGGGAACTCCACTTGCACCTTATTTTGTTTAATGACAAGATGATGCTTCACTATTCAAATCCACCACATGGGCTTGAGAACCTTTTTGGATTTTTGATTGGAGCCTTTGAGGGGGAATCTTTAGAAATGTGCTTAGGGAAAGTGATGACTAGAGGACCAATGTCATGATAAGATCTGCACCTAAAGGCCACTTAGTCATAGCCCAACTTTTGAGTCCATATAAAACCTTCCACATCCAATTTCATTAGCAAGCCAAAACTTAAATCTACCTCAACACATATCCTTGCACACAAGGTTTTAAGACTATAAATAATTTAGACTAAAATAATTTTTCTAATGTCAAACACCTTTTATGAGTAACAATTCTTAAAGATCAGAATCAAAAGCAGGTGATAAAAACACAAGACAAGACATATTAAACAGTGAATTGAACACACAATGGAAACACTCAAAACTTTACATTTCTTTGTATTTATAAGCTAGTTACAGTGTTTGTTGTTTGTCTATAAGTTCTTTAGCTAGAACAATCTTATGATGCACATTAGAGTTCTCTAGAATAATATGGGTGATGCCTAGAAAATCCATATACAAAATCAACAAGATCTAGAAAGCGTGCTACCAAAAATGTTGTATTTAATGCACACACATTATGGTTCAAGCCATCCTATTGTGTAGTAGTTTAATTTTTTTTGGCTTTTAACCCAACTTAATTATAGAAAACTATCCTATTTTGTTCCCAATATACACTCCATTAGCAATATGTAGGAGTGTATCTATGAACCCTTTTATCCTTTCATCCATTGCATATGTTTTTTGTTAACCAATATTTTGGTGCACTTAAGGCCATTTAGTCATAGTCCAACTTTTGAATCTAGATACCACCTCCACACCTAGAAGAATTTCCTCCAATAAACTAAACTAGCTTAGATACATGTCAACACAAAGGCTTGCATAAGTGGTTTTAATACCATAACTAATCTATAGGAAGACATAATTTTTTTCCCTAATTTCAAACTCCACTTGTAAGAAACAATGCTTATATATCAAAATTAAGTGACAATTTTTTTTTTCCTACTTTGGAATAGAGCCTAGGGAAACCCACCGGGCACTTCCCCTCATTTTGAGGACAGTACTCGGGGTAAACCAAATTTTGTAGAAAGGTGAGGCTTTTTCGATAGCTTGCTCATTTAAGAGCTCAACATGTCACTTGCGGGAATTGAACCTGGGTGGGGGAAACACCCCTCAACACAATCCACTCAAGTTAAACCCATTTGACATAAAAATTAAGTGATAAAAAGACAAAACAAGGTACACTAAACAATGGATTGAACACTCAAAGCTTTGCATTACTTGTATTTATAAGTCAATTACAAAGCACACATCATATCTAGTATACTTCTCTACAACAATCTATGTGATGCATAACAAAGTTCTTTAGAGTAATATGGGTGGTGCCCATACAATTCATATATAAAATCAACAAGATATATAAGGTGGTTTGTTGAAAATTGTGTATTCAATACACCCACCTATTAACATTATCTTTATAACATTCTCCTTGATATTATGGAGTATTAAAGTTGGGTTATCTAAGAAGATCTCCTTAATGAGAGCTTTCAATGAACATAATTTGATGTTTGAAAGAGTATGCATCACATGTGTCACTTTGGGTCTTATAGATAATTATGTCCCTATTCACAAAGTAATTAATAAAAATTATGATAATATAGTACTTGGAACATCCAATGTTCCCATTGCTTAAATTTATCATGTTTCCATTTTCATTTTGATTACTAATTCATATCGATGTCACACTTGAGGTTCTATGTCACAAAAATTAACTCAATCTAACAAATTATGGTTAAATATGCCATGATTAGAGCTTCCTCCACCAACATCCCTTATTCATGAGAGCTCCAATAATTGTAAATAATGCTATGCTTTTCACTGTTCGAAAAAACAGGGTATTCCACACATGTGGAACACTTCACTAACCACTCACACAATCAGATCAAAGATCAACACACCGATATTTTTTATGTGGTTAAAATCCTCGAAGAGAGAAACAATCCATGACCCTGACCAATGTGGCCACTCGAGGCAATTTATTAATGCAAAAGAAAATATTTTACAAGACAATTTATCACAATTGATCATCAACGAATGACCCTCCATGCTCTTTAAATAGATATCATGAACCAATCGAGTGCTAAGCCACGAATCAATGTAGCCATTAATATCAAGGAGAAAATGAGTTGTCAGATCACTCTATGTCTATAACATATCGTGATCGTCAGATTACATAACTACAAATGCATACTAAGGAAACACACTTTTACCTAAAGACACTTTAGACCAACTTGATTTTAATTAAATCATAAGTGTCTAAATACCCTAACATCCCTACTTAAGAAAAACTTGGGATATGATTGAATGATTTACAAAGGCAATGCAGTAGGAGAAGGAAGGAGGCATTAGAGCCTATCCCCCCTTAATTCCAACTTATTGAACTCCTACCATAGATCAAAGCTTGGAAAAATTCGCTTTTGTAAGAGACTTTGTGAAAATGTTTGCAACTTGATCTTTTGTAGGGAAAAAGAGCGCTTCAATAACTTGATCATGAATGAACTTTCATATGAATTTTATGTGTAGCTCGATGTGTTTGTTGTTTTGATGTTGAAATGGATCTTTGGTGAGCTTGATGGCACTCTAATTGTTGCATCAGAGGGTGATTGGATGTTGCTATTGGAATCCAAACTCTAAAAGGATCTATCGAAGCCAGAAGGCTTATTGAATTACATTAATCGCTACTTGATACTCTTCTTTTGCAGAATAATGAGTAAGAGAATGTTGTTTCTTACAAGCCCAAATGACAGGTCCAGAACCAATGTTGAAAACATAACCTGCAATAGATTCTTGATCATCAGGGTCGTTGGCCCAATATGAATCAATGAAACTGACTGACAAAGGAGTCCCCCTATACTATACTATATCCCAAACCGAACTGTACCTCGAACATACCGAAGTATCCTTTTAGTTTCTTTTCAATGGCTTTCATGGGGTGTTTTCATATATCGGACAACAATACCAACAACAAAGGAAATATCAAGACATGTATGAGTCTAATATAAGAGGCTACCAACTAACTGATGGTACAAAGTTGCTTCAAAATTGAGAGTAGTACAGGTGGCAACGAGTTTGACTCCAGACTAGAAGGGAGAAGGGATTTGTTTAGAACCATCATCTAAAAGTGATGAAGAAGGTCACAAGCATACTTAGACTGGGAAATAAATATTCCTTCCTTTCTTTACAAAACTTGGAGGCCAAGGAAATAATGCAAATGGCCTAAGTCAGTCATGTCAGATTTCTTTTTAAGGGTGGATATCACATGGGTTAAAAATTTAGGGTCACTACCAGTGAGGATAAGGTCATCCACATAAAGAACAAGGATTATGAGATGGCTTCCTACTTTCTTAGTGTAGACATTAGGGTCAAAATGACATCTAGAAAAGTTGGTGTCAAGAAGAAAGTTGTCCATTTATGCATACCAAGCTCGAGGAACTTGCTTAAGACGATAAAGAGATTTCTTAAGGTGACAAACAAGGCTGGAGCTATTTTGGACATATCCAAAAGGTTGTTCCATGTAGATTTCTTATTGCAAATCCTCATGCAAGAAGGTAGATTTAACATCCATCTAATGGACCTCCCATTTATGTGAGGCAACAACAAGGGCTAGAACAAGGTGGATGGAATTCGTTTTGGTTATGAGGGAAAAGGTTTCATTATAGTCAATGCCTTAAAATTGAGAGAACCCTTTGGAAACTAACCGAGCCTTGTGTCTTTCAACACTTCCATTTGATGCATACTTAGTTATATACTCCCATTTACATCTTACAAGTTTTCTTCCTTTTGGAAGAGGTACAAGATCCCTATTATCATTCGTTATTAAAGAATGATACTCTTCATTGATTGTCATGTTCCAATCTAGATGGATTGAAGCTTTTGCAAATGTGTCTATGTAATGTACCCATTACCAACAAACACAAAGATTTTCTCGGATACCAATCCATGACGCACCCTTCAACCCAGGTACCTCAAGAATTCACTTCCTTGATGGATTTCCAATTTCTGATACCAATTAATTAATAAAGAAGCATGACAACGACACATGCAATAATCAATACTGATGCTAAACTATAAAATAAAAGAATAACATGCCATGCACAACATTAATAGCAACATGCACATTGTAACATATCTTAGAGATAATTAATACACAACGAAACATAAAATGCAAGAAAACATAGAGAACACTTATCTTTTTAAATAAACATTCACCATTTGGTTGCATATGTGAGATGTTCCACCCAACCATAGACATTGTTGTTCTAGATCTCAACAATAGGTCAACCCTGATCCAAGGCTATGAATCCATAAGGGCGGTCCCTAGGCCGACTCTAACACAGACAACCAACTATCAACCTCTCATGGTTTTTCCAACCACACATCAATCCTATTGTACCATCGCTCTTCCCCTTAAACCTGCACAACCCAAATAAATGAACCCCTTTCTCTACAATGCAATCCCTCATGTTGTGCCACTTCTTTTCCAGGGCTCCAGTGCCACTAGTCAGAAAATATCAATGCTGGAAACTCCAAGGATTCTAAACTGTGTATATTTATTTCACAACTACCATCATTCTCATACACATAAGAATCCATTCCTTTATGGAATAATAAATAGTTACTTACAACCAACAAGCAATGACTCTTTTCCTCCCTTAATTCATTTCCCATGCCCAGACCAAGACCAAGAATGAGCAAGAATGGATGAGGAACCAAAATGATTGAGTAATAATGAATGAGAAACCCCCAAACAACCCAAAAGCATGGTTTGTATAATTACATGCAATAAAGCACCACGTGGCCTTCCCCAAGAAGCTCATGTAACCACTTTTCCCCACTAATTCCAAGACGGGTGAATAAAATAAAATAAAAAGACTTAGCCCCTTTAGCCCCATCTCTCGTGGAATCATATCCCTCTATCTCTCTCCTTGTTTGTCTTGCAACCATCAATGTTTTTTTTATGATTAATATTCAAAGTATTACATTTCCTACGCTCTCTGGCCTTTTCAACTTTATAGGCACTCCGAACTTTCATCAAATAAACTAAAATACTTCATTAATCTAGGGATTCAAAACAGGGGTATTATAGTCTGAATCACAAGTCTCTGAAATTTGAGACAAAAGAGAAGAGGCTTGTTGGAGCTGTGAACGTGTCTGATGATGATATGTAGGATCATTGACAAGATCACTAGATGCTTCTTGAGTTGAATGAACCTGTCTGGAAAGTGGTGGTACTGGTTCATGTTCATGTTCAATGGAATCATCTAGAGGAAGGTGAGTAGGCAGAGGTGGATTTTCATCCTCACTATCATCATTTGAAGAAGAAACCAGAATAGGAACAAAATATGGCACAAATCCCGAAGATGACACATATGTCGAATTAGTCTCATAGGCCAAGAATATCCAACAAAAATGCACTTCCCACTTTGATGTTGCAATGCTTTCCTTTTCTCATTAGGAATGTCAGCCCATGCTATACTGCCAAATACATGGAAGTGGCTTACATCTAGCTTAATTTTATTCTGTGCTTCTTCCAATGTTATATTTTTTAAATCCTTTGTGGGAGTGTGATTTACTATGTAATATGCAGAGTTGATGGATTCCACCCAATAATGAATACTTAATCCCTTAGATTGGATAATACAATTTGATGTGAGATTATTTCTCTCAACAACACCATTTTGTTGTGGTGTATATGGAACAATATGTTGCATTTGAATTCCTTGTGTAGTGCAAAAAATTGTAAATTTGTTGTTCACACATTCACCTCCATTAGCTATTCTTAACCTTTGAATTTGATGTCCAAATTGTTTTTCTACAAGGGCCTTGTAGGCCTAAAACTTCACTCTTAAGTTTTAAGAAGTAAACCCAAGTATTTCTAGAGAAGTCATCAATGAAAGTTAAGAAGTACTTGCACCCAGAGAAAGAAGAGAATAAATTAGACCACACAAATCACTGTGAACAAGATGCAAAGGGGCAGAGGTGTGCCAAGAAGCACATTTTTCAAAACTGTCCCGATGATGTTTGTTGAGAACACAACCAACACAAATACTATCTCTTCAAGAAATGAGAGGAAGACCAATCACCATATGTTGATTACATAGTTGTTGAAATAAGCGATAATTTAGACGACCAAACTGGTGATGCCAAAGTTTTCTCAAGTCATTGCTATGAGCAACAAAAACTGTTGAAACAAATGATGACCCAAAGTTGTCAAATTTGTATAACCTGGTAATATCATCAACAATTTTCAGTTGCTAGGACATGCTTATGATATTTTAAATAATTGATTACAAATTGGTGAGGTGAAAACTCTAGAGTTTTACCTTCACCTGAATGAGTGATTTGATACACTGATAGAAGGTTGAAGTAAAGACTTGGAACACATAATACATCATTGGAATGATCATTATCTACCTAAACTATTCGAGACCCAAGAGCACTAAGAGATCTATCATCACCAACAAATATTTTTTTGGTGTTACATTCGTTAAGAGAAGAAAAAATGGTTCCATCCTTAGCCATATGATAAAATGCTCCTGAATCAATAAGCCACTCAGCATAAGAAGAAGTAGAAGTTGTATTGAAGGAGAAAATAGAAGCAAAAAGAGCATGTCCATGAAAATAAGACTCAATATTGATGTTGTGATTCTTCATCATTGCTTCTAAGGATTCCATCTTTAAAAAAAAATTAGTCTCCACATGATCATCTCACCGACAAAAGTTGCAATGTCTGTCAATATTCTTACTTTTGGATTTTTCTCCTTTGTCACTATTAGGAGTAGAAGTTGGCTGAGAGGGTTTGGAACCCTCGTGGCACCCATCTAGGCTCTTGTTATGCATTATGGGGTTTGTAGGGGAGGTGGAAGTTTGAAAAAATATGGAGTCCCTGCATTGGATCCTTGTTTGCTACACTAAGGGTTATGCCCTTTACCTATCAGTCCCATTGAGGGAGGATGGATTTTAATAGACACCAAAGAGCGCCACTTAGGATGAAAAGGAAAAAGGAGACATAGACCTTGAAATTGAAACGAAAATGTAATCTTGTGTGGATGCCTCGTGGGGTTGAATTCCAATGAGGGGTCCTTTGCAGGGGTGCCCTGTAGAGTTGGGAGCCAGTGAGATTCTAGAATTGACAAAAACACTGTCTGTAGGCTTGTAGGGATAGAGCCCTAAAATAATTCGACAAGGACAAACTGACCCAGGATTGCACACAAATAATAACCCAAAATATTTATGTTGCTAGGAGACCATACTTTCTAAGGGTAGAGAGTAACAATACAAACATTGGATAGATTAGATAATGACACAATCTAGTGGCTACATAGAGAACCACAACTAGGGAGATAGAGACACCTAGAAAAACCACATGCTCCTCTTTCTCAATTGCTTTGAGAACTTCAAAATCTCTTAAACGTAGACCAAATTTTGAAACAATAAAACACAAATATCCTTGAATAGGGTACTTAACTAGAAAAAACCAAATACTAACCAGTAGAGTTGTGAACCACGTAGAAGTGTTGAAATTAGGCACAAGTCTAGTGTTCGCAGAGCTACCAAAACCACCCTCTTCTGCCACAAAATCAACATGCTATAAAAAACCCCATCCCTATTCTTTCCATAATGACACACATGTTCATCATTCCCCTCACATAATGTCTAAGAATGCCTTATGTATAGACTAAATTTTCCATAAAACCTTGCATCCTACACCTGCTACCATGCTCCGTCATCTCCTAAACACACATGTGCAGTTTTTATCGAACACCTTTGAACACATGAATGTTTTTATGATGGTTTATTTTATTATTATATATTTTTAATTTTAATTTTGTTATAAATTTAAATTATTATTATTATCATTTAACTGGAACCGGTGAATAATTGTATTAAAGGTGGCGAAAATGGAAGTCAATTATAGAGAGAGTTGATATGATGTTTCAAACATTTTTTTTATGTCGGCACAAAAACCAATATTTCTCTATCTTTTTCTTTAGACATAATACTTTTTAGAGTCACTACTACTTCAAAGTATTTATAATGCAGGTATACCGCCTATAGAAAATATTCGAAATACAAATGACTTTAAAAAGCATTATTAAAAGATTGCTTGTCACTACATGTTTGACTTCTTGTACACTGGATTATAGGTTTGACTTCATGTCACCATTGGTTGAGTTGTTGATGAAGATATATTCTTCTTTCCTACTTTCCTCCATATTTCCCTTGCCTTTGTTGGAGATTGTGTTGCTCCTATCGGTCCATAGTTGTTTTTATATAATGATACTATTTGTTTTAATGCCTCAAAT
>SNQJ01S0045360.1:84630-103085 GCA_010110895.2 Picea sitchensis | reverse complement strand
ATAAAATAAAATAAAAATTAAATAAATTAAATTAGTTTAGAAATCCTTAGATGTTTTATTTTACCTTTCTTTATACAAAGACACCCTGCGAGATTAAATCATTCTTAAACTTTTTAACAAAGTTATACTTATATTTAAATAAATAGCAAATTTCATCTTTTAATGGAATGCTTTTTTTAAGCAAAAAAAAAAAAAAAAGTCACTATGGATTTCTATTATAATGGTACAAAAAATTATAGTTTATGATTCTGGGGTCCTATCAAAAAGGAAACCAGGGATCCCCCAAAATAATCAAGTCTTCTAGAATTACAACAAAGAAACCCATCCCAAATTGAAATCAAAAATCTGCATAGAGTATTCTTGACTTTCAGAATGTCAAAAAGGACCCAACCCTATATGGTCCTATGTTCTAGAAATTCATAAATGATCTAGCCCTACATGTTTTGAGAGATTCAAATACCAATTCCTTTGATTACAGGAAACAAATATATTAGGACCATACTCGAAAGTCCCCACAGCTTGTGAAGGAGTCCCCGAGAAGCCACCACCCTATTGATCTGATTGGTCAAGGTTCGACTGCATAGAAGGCCCTCCTAAATTGAGGCTTCGCCACATGATGGTGCTTTTTCGGGGCCGATGGAGCGAGGACTGGACCAGGCCCTATATTTTTTGGTGATCCTCATCCTCTATCACATTGGGACTTTCCTGGGTCCCCACTGGGATTTCCACCTTTTTCTATTGTTTGGGTCACTCCTGCTTATCTTTATGGTCCCGCTCAATGAATGAAACCCCAAATTTGTTTTTGCAAAAGAGTTCAAATTTTGTTTCTAGAATTCTTACCCCTTTCCTCAGAAATTCATTGTCTTGTCTTTACAGGGCCAGCGCTTGGATGACCTCTTGTTGCTGCTACACCAATGCTTGCACTACCATTGCTTTGGTTTTCCATTATATTTCCGTCGACCGAAAATATTTGGTCTCCCCGGGGCATGGTTGGTCGGGGTCATGGACCCAATCCCTTAACTCAATTATGATTTCATCCTCCGCGGTCACCTTTCGCTTTTTTTTCACCTCTCTTTGAATCCCCTCCATCATCTGTTTTTCCTGAGTCATGATTCAAGTATGAAAGTTGCCCTTGGCCTCCATCATGGATGTCTCCTCCCATACTTTCGATCGGGTCCTCCTGGGGAAGGTCCGGCTCTTGAATTCTCTAGATTTCTTCCTATGGCTCCCTGATTTGGTGGGGTTTCCCCACTTCAATTGGTTATTCCTTAGCAACATTGTCTTGTATCTCAATTCTCTCCCCCGAGATATTTCTCCTCTGATAAGCCAACCCTACCTTAATTCTCTCTAATCTAGATTCTATGGATGCTAGGTAGACACCTAAAACCCTCCCTTTGGCTCTCCCCTGAGTGGGGATCCTACCTCACCTCGGGGTTCCAGAGACCCCATCATCCCTCTTCTCTCTAGTTTGTCTCTTTTCTCTCCCCATAATCCTCAACCTCTCTATGTTTACTCTCCCTATCGCTCCAGACTTGGCCTTTATGTGAGCCCAAATCCCGTGGAGGCCTATCCTATTAATAGTCGTTTCCTTTCTATTTGTTAGCCATATTTTCCTGACCTTCTTAATTGAATTCATCATTCTCTCGTAATCCCTGTACTCTTCAATCAAAACTATAATACCAATGGTACTGGTGTCAAACGCCATTGGTTTCATCCTAGTTGTAGATCTCATACCTTTTGGCTCATCTGTAGCTCTATGTACCTTTCTGTCTCGATCATCATGCCTTCCCACGTCTATCCATTGAATTCCTTTCTCCACCACCTTCCTTGAAATAGGGTCTAAGTCCTGATCCCCGTATACTTTCCCTTTGTGATCTGAAATCTAGCATGAGGTGAGGGCCTCTAGCTCCCTCGTTGTCTCTATCTCCCCATTTGTCACTTCAATGATGTGGTGGGTGTCCTCCTCTACTAAGCATGCTATCGTGTCCCTTAAAGGACCTGGGCCCACATCCTGCCACATCCACTTGTTGATTATGGTAGTTTGTAGGACCGCCACGTTATCCAAGTAGTCAGATATCACGTTCCCCTACCTTCAGACATGTCTCAGGACAATGGCTAAAATACCCTTGATTGTTGTGGCTATCTCCAAATAATCGAATGCCAGTCTCCAATTCTCTTAGACCATCTTTGGGTGGGTTCCGTTGAGAATTTTCTTTAGCCCCTCTGTGAGTATCTGTGAGTCCCCCTCCACTACTAGGGATTTGTAGTTTGGTTCCTTTTCCAGACGCATCCCTAATAGCATACCATTTTTCTCTGTGCCATTGTTGGAATTTAGACCCAATTTGATGGAATAACTGTACATGATTTCCCTTGTCGAGTCCCTGAATATCCCTCCTGCCCCTGCTTGGCCCGAATTACCTTTTGAGGCATCATCATAGTTTAATTTCATGAAACTGAGAGGAAGGGGTTCTCAGATCTCCTTGCTCTTAGAATTGGTATCAATATTTTTCTTATGATTGTTCATGGGCCTAAGCAGGCTTATCTGCCATTTTTTGAAGATCTCTAGTTCTGTCCTCGAGGGCTGCCAATCCTCTTCTTTCCATATTGAGGAGATAAGTGTTTCTTGTATGTTCACCCTGATTCCCTGCCATATTTGGTTGAGATTGTTGTACTGACCCCGAAAGATCCTGCGATTTCTCTCCTTCCAAGTATACCACAGAACAAAGCCTGGGGAAATACTCCATTTATGATTTAGGATTACGTTTCTAAATGGTATTGGTCTCTATTCATCCAAGGTTCTACTAATGTCATTGAGAATTATGTTCATTATTCGAAAAGTTATAACTCCCATATCCTAGAGTTCTGATGTTATTTGACATTCACTTAACAAATTATTAGTCATCTCACCTTCATGTCAACACATCATGCAAATGGAGGGTCCTTCAAATCCTTTTCTTATAATTCTCTCCCATGTTAAGGCTCTCCTGTGAAATACCAACCATAGAAAATTTGTTACTTTTGACCAATGATGGGAGTTCCAAATTTTTCTCCATACTATATTTTGGTTTGTATCTGGGATATCTTGCATCTATCGATAAGCTTCCTTGATGCTAAAATTTATATTCCCTCTTTGGCCCCATCTCAAGATATCTAGGTGTGGTTTCCGTGTTACCATCCTCCGTTCTAAGTTTTGTTCCATCTCTTTCCTAACTGAGTCTATCCAGACTATCGACCATGTTTCCAGAGGTTCCCATTTCCTGATATCCATCTCGTTTAGGCTTTGGGGGTCATCCCAATAATGGTGGACCAAAGTCCAACCTGCCTCTTTAGTTCTTCCTTGAATAGATTGCATGGTCTCCTTAGCCTATAGTGTTGGTAATTGTTCCCATGCGTCCTCCCAAAACAGAGCCGAGTGCCCATTATGAATTTCCCAAAAGCTTTGGGTCTGGACTATTGCTCTGTTTTTCCAAGCATAATTCCAAATAAGAGAACTTGGTCGCAAACCATTCAGCCTAATATTGTCATTGTCTCGAACATCTGAAGCATACTTTTTTGTCCAAGTGTAGGCCCATATGGCCTCGGGGTATTTTCTCCAGTGCAAGAAAAGCTTGGTTGCAAAAGCTCTGCCTATCGTAAGGGGGTCCCTTATTCCTAGACCCCCCCTTGATTTAGGAGTGCAAATTTTGTCCCGGGCTACAAGGGCCCACTTCTTCTCCCTTCTCACGCCTCCCCAAAGAAACTTCCGTTGGATGGCTTTGATTTTCTGCAGGATATTTACTAGGGCCGCTAACACTGAGAAGAGGTAGAGGGGCATGACCATTAGGAAATATTTTATGAGAAGAATCATGGCCGGGAAGGTCAAGAAACAATGAGTCCAGTTGTTTAAGCGATCCTCGATCTTTGACAAGAGCTCTTGCAAACTGGGTTTTTGGGCGCTTTGTCTAAGAGAGGAATTCCCAGGTAATTTGAGGGAATCCCCTCCCTTTGGAATCCCAAAATGCGAGAGATGTTCCTCTGGATAGAAATCAGAGTATTGAAGAAGAACACTTTAGAATTATCACCATTAATTTGCATCCCCGAGGCTACCATGAACGAATTTAGGTTATTTTTTATGGCCATTGCTTCCATGATAGTGGGCCGCCCCATTAGGAGGGTATCATCCACAAATTGGATGTGAGTGAGGGGTTATGAGGAGGGGGTAATATGGAGGCCCTACAAGTCCCCTTCTTCTCGGGACCTCTTGATATATATTCCTAGTCCTTCTACCAGAATTATGAACAGAAACGGGGATAGAGGGTCCCCCTGCCTGATTCCTCTAGAGGCTTTGAAGGTAGGAGATGGGGACCCATTAACCAATATAACAAAGAAATATGAGGATATCAGTGCATATACTCAAGATATTCATTCTCGGTCGAAGCCAAACTCTTTCAAAATTTCACGAAGGAATTCTCAGTGTATCCTATCGTAGGCCTTTGATAAGTCCATCTTTATCAACATTCCCAAATTACCGTTTTTCTTAAGCAAGTGGATGGATTCATGTGCCACTATTATACCATCTAGGATTTGTCTTCCCTCCACAAATCCTCCTTGTTCAGGTGAAATTATTTCCTGGAAGATAGGTTTCAATATGTTTGCTATAAATTTTGTTATAATATTGTATATTGCATTGCAAAGAGAGATCGAACGATACTTATCTGTTGTTAGAGCCTCATTTTCCTTTGGTATTAATGTCAATAAGGTAGCATTGAACACCTGGAGGACTGAACGAGATTTCCTTGATTCTTCTACCACCTCCCACACGTCACGGCCTATGATACTCCAACAAGCTTTGTAGAAATTCGAGATGAACCCATTCGTGTCGGGGGCCTTTCCTGTTGGCAGAGCCCTGACCACCTCTTCTACCTATTCTATGGTCACCTAATGCATTAAATTGCTATTTTTCTCTACAGATATTAGGTTGGGTATTGAGTTGGGGATTTGTCATGTTGTTTCCCTTTTGCCACAGTCTGATTTTGAAAGTAAATTCCTGTAATGATTCACTAGATCTGTTTATATGTTCTTGTGTTTTTCCACCATCATTCTATTTTCCTTTTGTAGGGATCCTATACGATTATGGCTTCTCCGCCAGAGGAGGGATTTATGGAAGAACTTGTTGTTTCTATCTCCCTCTTGTAACCATTGAACCATGGATTTCTACCTGATCAAAATATCTTCATGAATATCTCATTCTGTGATCTTTTGTTGAAGCAGGGCTTCCTCCATTCAGAGTTGCTGAGACAACCCTTGGAATATTATTTGATATTGGAGTTCCTCCATTTTCCCCTCTAGTTTTCTCCTTTCCTCCTGGATGTTTTCGAAGACTTCTTTATGTTGGAGAAATTTCTATTTTCGGCACACTAGTTCAGTGGGAGTTAACTGACTAGTTCTATTTTAGACTTTCTAATCTTAGACCATCACTATTATGCATGCATTCTTAATTATATGGTGTCATTGCCTATATGAGTGAAGATCACTCACTCATTGATAAGATCACAATATGCATTGATTCTAATTCTTCATTGTGTATCTCTCTTCCTTTTCTTGATAAGCTTTGTTTGTGTATGCTTTAGCTAGATCTCTTGTGCAGGTTTCCATGGAACACTGACATGGTATCAGAGTTATGTTGCTTGGAGCAATCCAAACAAGCCAAAGAATAAGGAAAATTGGAATTTTGGCGAGCTAAATCCATGGTTGTATCTTTCAACATTTATTTCTCCAAAAATATTAATGTTTTGAGGCAACGAACCATGTGGGAAGTAAATCAACCCATTCTGCAAGTGGGTTTTCAACCGTTTGGCGAGATTCCTCACCGTTTGCTCAAAAAGTAAGCCGCAAGATAGCCTCCTGAAACTGATACGAATTCGTGGTTGTACCTTTCAACAGTTGTTTCTCCAAAATTATTAATGTTTGAGGAATTGGCCCACATGGGAAGTAAATCGACCCATTCTGCAAGTGGGTTTTCAACCATTTGGCGAGATTCCTCACCCTTTTTTCAAAAAGTATGCTGCAAAATAGATGTAACACCCCTGCTTCCCCCAGCTTGTAATTAATCATAAAATAGGATTTACCATGCTAAGGCATGTGCACAGTGTAAATGTATTATTGTTTGAGTTGCCAATAATTGACTCTGGGGGTGAAGCCTTGAAAGTACTGGCCATGATATCACTAGAGGAAAGAATGTGAAAACTATAAGGGAGGGTCATTATATCAAATAACCCCAAATTCCCTTAATGAGGATAATAAACCTCCTTCGGATCCCAAGGAGAGAAATCAGTTAATGAAGAAAGGACCAGTGGTTGAATTATCAACCACTCCCATGAATGGAAGCATGGCCAAAACTGCAGAATGTCAACCCGAAGTACCACTGGGTATGACATGCCAAGCTGACTGGAGTTCCCTTCTGACAAAAGGAACGGGATGGGTTGAGAACCATCCTGGAAGAAAGATATACAAATGGATAAGGAGAATGTGCAGAGCTCTCAGAGCGAATAATGACGAGAAGGCCGCGAGCTTGATGCTGAGTGAGCATCTGATAAACCTTTCCGAGGCCATAACAGAAAAGGAAATCTCTAAAAGTTTGCAGAGAACAAAACTCGAGTAGAAGCTGAAACAAAGAAAGAGTCATTGAGAACAACAAGAGTTCCCTAGTGATATCATGGCTTGGCACGGGGGTGGCCAGAGTGCTAAGAATGAATGCCTCTGAGCCTATGGTTGGGTGGAAGGACGAACACCCACAGTTAGTTAGTTGGCTACCACATGTAATAGATAAGTAATCACATATCTTGTGTATTTAAGTGGTACTGTGAATTAAAGTTGGATATCCTATGAATGTTGCAGGGATAGATATGTTTTCTTAATGATTTATACTGCATCTCGTTCTAGTGTCTGCTTGATTGTATAATTAGGCAAGTAGGAAATTATATGGATGGTGTTAGCGATCAAAAAATACACTGGTATTTTTTGAGAATGTCCTCATTATTCGCCACTTGATTTATCATTCCTCTAGGTATTTTGGCCAATATCATACTCTCAATTCTTCATCAAGCCTTGAAAAATGCCTTATCTATCTCTTTTGCTTTGACACTATGCTTCTTAATCTGCAATACAAAGACACAAATAAAAGTTATTCTCTAGCTTTATTGCCTTTTATCTTTTGAAATAAAAATGTATATTTTTATTTCTTAAAGAAGTCACCAAAGCACAAGTGCCAGTTCCCACTCCATATAGAATCTAAACATTTGATGCCCGAGGGATTTGATTTCTGAGCAAATAAAAATAAATGCCAAATAGACAATTGTCAAATGCCTGATTTGTAGATAGAGAATGTATACACAGTTGTCTTGTGGAAAGTATAGTTGGGTTTTGAGTGTTTGACAAGTTTTAATGGAACGCATCAGAGTGTGATGTAAAGCCACGAGTCAAGTCTCAGGCTCAAGCTACAAATTTAACAACAGGCACCAGGCCATATGCAAGAAGGGCCACAAGGAATTATCTATGCAGAAGGATGAAGCCACGAGTTAAGCATATCATGAGTTAAGTCACCTCTCAAGCCATAGGTCATATTATGAGTCAACACACCAAGATAAGATACATATAAAAGCAACAATATGGGAATGTGAACAGTGGAAGAAACATTTAATAATAAAGAAGATAATGGAATACACTCTGTGTCAACACCTGTCTTTATCGTCCCGAGATATTTCTGTTGTTGGAGATTAGTAAGATATTGCACTATTACAGGGAGACAAAGATCCAATTTCTTCCATGCTAAGTTTGTTGAATGCCTTAGAAGTTCTATCTAAACGCTTGCGGGGTCTGGACGACTTGCCATTACAAATCTCTAGTGTTTAATTACTAGATTCAGCATTTAGGCACACTTCTGTATTCTCTCCAATGCTGCATCCTCTTGCCACACAAAGAGAAAACCAGAAGTATCCTGAGATATTAGTGTCAACCTGTATCCAATCTTTGAAGGTCATAATTCAATTGGAAGGTCCTGGAAAGTGGCAAATTGGTGAAATAGCAATTGAGAAAACGAAATCTGCTTTCTGTCTCAAAATTGCTCAGAGTATGTAGAAGTGTTGGGGTATATTGTCTGTAGCTGCTGAAGATGTTGTAGATTTTCTGATGGATGGGTTTGCATTCCATCTCAGGATTTTGTATGAGAAAGATAAAATTTTGGTAAAGAAACAAGGTGTTTTTGGTGTAATGCTGGTCGAAAATCTACAAAATAGCAAGCTTGTTACATTGGAAAAATATTTTCTACTTGTCAACACACAAGAACACAGAGCATTATCATTCAGATTTAATGACAACACATATATCTATAGCAGAGAATATGAATTGGTTTGAAAGACACATATCTTTCTTTTGTATTTTCTTACAGGTTGAAGGGTACATACAGCTTTGAAATTGTGTTAGCTAAGCCACTGAATCCCTGAACTTTCGGTTACTAATTCTCCCTTGTTTATACTCATAAGCCACTAAAAGTGTAGAAACAAGCAAAATCCTCATCTTTTTGCTTACATCGAAGATTTTGCTTTCCAGATCATTTGGAAAAGGTTCTAAATGAAATACATAATTAAATTGATGAAGATCAATACCCCTTTCCAGATTTTAAGGTAGATATTAAGGTAAACAAGATAAAAGGCCTTTATATTTTTGGTCAACAAGCATCCAGCTGTCAAAGAAGGAGTTCAAAGTGCTTAGTCATGTTGTTGAAGATGTCAAAGACTATTAGAGTTGTCGAAGTTTGCAGAAGATGACTTGATAAGGGTTTTACTTTCATTTTAGGATTAGATCCTATATATCATATTATTTGATTTTGCTATATTTTTAGAATGTAAGATCAAATTTTATAGGATCATGAACTGCTTGTAAAGGCCATAAAGCCTATAAATTTGATGAACTAGAGGTTCGAGTCTAGAGGCTAGACCATGCTACTATTGTAATAGACTTTTCTCATATATAATACAAAAGCACATGTTCCTTTCATTATTATTGTCAGATTACCATCTCCTTTCTTTTCTGTACTTAGAATGATTTTTTTAATTTAAGTTTGTCTTAACTGCTAGTGACTCTTATCTCACTTTGTCAGTTCATAAACTTGATTTAATAGTAATCTACACTATCTTTATTCAACCTATCACTCATCTGATCTCATTGATAAATATAGAATTCTTCACCCATAGTTCAGCTACTTATCTGATATTTAATTCTTGAAAGCCTTGTCTCATATGGTTATGTATTTGACTATTTTAAGAGTAAGTCAGTTATCTAGTATCCCATTTGATCCAATAAACACATAAAACCAAAACACATTTTAAGTTACTAGGCTTCTTCAAGCTACAACCTGAGAAGGACTCCGAGAGAGATAACAAATTGGCGTCGTTGTCGGGGAAAGGAGATTGAAGCAAGCTTCCTTGGGAGATGACACAGATCCAACTTTGATGATAGACAAAGCTTGGACATTTTTTTTTGGTTGTAATCATCTATCTGGAAACTCCATGAAGGATGGATTCAGTGGCGACTCCATTGTTTTGAAATCTGTTGGTGACTCCACTGGTATGAAATGAACAAGATCTTAGCTAAGAGATATGCTTTCTATGATTTTTCAAAGATCGTTGGTTTCCCTAATCCAGTGCCTAGTAGAGATGAATGGGAAAATAGTATTCCCAGATTTCGAGGAGAAGAGTGGGAAGTGCCAGCTGAACATTTGTTGGATTTTCATGATTTCATTCATCGGTTGCAAATTGTGCATGAGGATGTTCTTATCAATCTCTTTGGTTTTTCATTAGAGGGTATTGCTCGTGATTGGTACCGATCTCTTCCTACTGAAAGTATCATCTCTTTGACAGATTTCCATGCTGCTTTTCATTCATTTTGCAAAGATAAGTTTTCAGTTGATTTCCTCTATCCTGAGTGTTGTCATGAATTTAATTTGTTGAGTAAACAATTGGATAGTCAGGAAAGTATGTTGCATTAGAATATACCTCTTTCTATGACCAAGAGATTGGTGACTTACAAGATGACAAGCTTAGTGTAGATGTTTTTAACATTATACCAAATGAATCTACTACTTTGAGATGTCATGAAGATCAGATTATTCACTTCGTAAATTCAAAAGATAATCAACAAATTTTTATATTAGCATATGACAATTCCAAATCTGCAACAAATTTTAAGGACAATCCTTAGCTTCCATATTTGCAGACAAAGGAAGATTGCAACAGACATAAGGAGGAAGATGATAAGCTAAAAATTCCATAACAACAGTTCATTATGTATGTTTCTCCGACAGAGGTTGAGTAGTCCATATTTGACATAGAAATCAATGAAGACAATTTGCAGCTTTTAGATTTGCAGATGGAGGGAAGTTGCAGCAATCACGAGGAACAACAAAATGACTATTTTAATCCTTCTGAACCTTTTGTTTCAGATTTTGATATAAAGATTGCTTATGATGAGGAAGAAGGTGATATTTTTCCAAACCTGTTTCAAGATCAGATTGCTGATTTTTCAATACATAAATCTTCATTTTCACCTTCAAGATTTTATTATGATATTCCAATATTTGATAAATATAGTGATGATGAAGAAAATTTTAAAGTTTTATTATCTAATGAAATCTCATCTATTTCTACCTATCAGCAAAGATATGATCATAAATATATGCAGGCTATGGCCAATGATAGCTATGAAGAGTATGCTGAAATAGGGGACATCTCTCAATGTGACCAAGATATTGATGATCTTCAGGATGTTAACTATAGCATAGATGCTTTTGACATTGTACCAAATGCATCTACTATCTTAGGTTGTCATGAAGAACAGATTGTTCCCTTTGAAGACTTAAAAGATGATGATCATATTTCTAGATCAGTATGTGACAGTTTTAGATTTGTGGCAAAGGTCGAGCAATCTACATTCAACAATGAGATCGGTAAAAGCAATCAGCAGCTGCAATACAGTCAGTTGGAATAACAACATAGAGAGGTATTCCTTTATGGTTTTAATGACCCTATTGCAAACTATTTGGAATCTATGAGCAACATATATGTTAAAATATTTCTACCAGATGAAAGTTGGCTTTATCATCTGTTCAAACCACTTCCCTGTACGATATACATTCCTTTGTTTTTGGGGTTAAGATCAAGAATTTTGTGAGAAAATCTATTTCTGACATGGCTTCATTGGAAGCATGAGTTTACTTGATTAAGAAACAATACAATGGTTAGAGTAGGAGTAGATAAGAGAATAAGCTCTTCATATGAGCAAGTAGACTCTTTCAGTTATTGGTTGTTGAATAAGCAGAGCAGGCTACAGGCAGGTTACAAATTTGTAGAGGATCAGTGGTACAGGCCAGATGACTCCATAGCCCAATGGTAAAGGCGACTGAAATCACTAGGTTCTTGGAAACCTCGCAGGGTGGTCTCCATCCCAGTTGGAGCCAGATGTTAGTGATAAAAAAATACACTAGTATTTTTTGAGAATGTCCTCATTATTCACCACTTGATTTATTGTTCGTCTAGGTATTTTGGCCAGTATCATACTCTCAATTCTTCATCAAGCCTTGAAAAATGCCTTATCTATCTCTTTTTCTTTGACACTATGCTTCTTAATTTGCAATACAAAGACACAAATAAAAGTTATTCTCTAGATTTATTACCTTTTATCTTTTGAAATAAAAATGTATATTTTTATTTCTTAAAAAAGTCACCAAAGCGCAAGTGCCAGTTCCCACTCCATATAGAATCTAAACATTTGATGCTTGGGGGATTTGATTTATGAGCAAATAAAAATAAACGCCAAATAGACAGTTGTCAAATGCCTGATTTGTAGACAGAGAATGTATACACAGTTGTCTTGTGGAAAGTGTAGTTGGGTTTTGAGTGTTTGACAAGTTTTAATGGAACACATCAGAGTGTGATGTAAAGCCACGAGTCAAGTCTCAGGATCAAGCTACAAATTTAACAACAAGCATCGGGCCGTATGAAAGAAGGGCCACGAGGAATTATCTATGGAGAAGGATGAAGCCACGAGTTAAGTCACCGCTCAAGCCATAGGTCATATTATGGGTCAACACACCAAGCTAAGCTACATATCAAATCAACAGTATGGGAATGTGAACAGTGGAAGAAACATTTAATAATAAAGAAGATAATGCAATACACTCTGTGTCAACACCTGTCTTTATTGTCCCGAGATATTTCTGTTGTTGGAGTTCAGTTATATATTGCACTATTACAGGGAGACAAAGATCCAATTGCTTCAATGCTAAGTTTGTTGGGTGCCTTAGAAGTTCTATCTAAACGCTTGCGGGGTCTAGACGACTTGCCATTACAAATCTCTAGTGTTTAACTACTAGATTAAGCATTTAGGCACACTTTTGTATTCTCTCCAATGTCGCATCCTCTTGCCACATAGAGAGAAAACCAAAAGTATCCTGAGATATTAGTGCCAACCTGTATCCAAGATCTAAAGGTCATAATTCAATTGGAAGGTCCTGGAAAGTGGAAAATTGGTGAAATAACAATTGATAAAACAGAATCTGCTTTCTGTCTCAAAATTGCTGAGAGTATGCATAAGTGTTGGGGTATATTGTTTATAGCTGTTGAAGATGCCGTGTATTTTCTGATGGATGGGTTTGCATTTCGTCTCAGGATTTTATATGAGAAAGATAAAAGTTTGGTAAAGAAACAAGGTTTTTTTGGTGTAATGTCGGTCGAAAATCTACAAAATAGCAAGCTTGTTACATTGGAGAAACATTTTCTACTTGTCAACACACAAGAACACAAAGAATTATCATTTAGATTTAATGACAGGGCATATATCTATAGCAGAGAATATGAATTGGTTTGAAAGATGCATATCTTTCTTTTGTGTTTTCATTCAGGTTGCAGGGTACATACATCTTTGAAATTGTGTTAGCTAAGCCACTGAATCCCTGAACTTTCGGTGGCTAATTCTCCCTTGTTTATACTCATAAGCCACTAAAAGTGCAGAAACAAGCAGAATCCTCATATTTTTGCTCAGATCGAAGATTTTTCTTTCCAGATAATTTGGAAAAGGTTCTAATGAAATATATAATTAAACTGATGAAGATCAATATCCCTTTCCAGATTTTAAGGAAGATATTAAGGTAAACAAGATAAAATGCCTTTCTATTTTTGGTCAACAAGCACCCAACTGTTAAAGAAGGAGTTCAAAGTGCTTAGTCATGCTGTTGAAGATGTCAAAGACTATTGGAGCTATCGAAGTTTGCAGAAGATGACTTGATAAGGGTTTTACTTTCATTTTAGGATTAGATCCTATATATCATATTATTTGATTTTGCTCTATTTTTAGAATGTAAGATCAAATTTTATAGGATCCTGAACTGTTTGTAAAGGCCATAAAGCCTGTAAATTTGATGAACTAGAGGTTCGAGTATGGAGACTAGACCATGCTACTATTGTAATAGAATTTTCTCATATATAATACAGAAGCACATGTTCCTTTCATTATTATTATCAGATTACCATCTCCTTTCTTTTCTGTACTTTGAATGATTGTTTTAATTTAAGTTTGTCTTAACTGCTAGTGACTGTTATCTCACTTTGTCAGTTCATAAAATTGATTTAATAGTAATCTACGCTATCTTTATTCAACCCATCACTCATTTGATCTGGTTGATAAATATAGAATTCTTCACCGATAGTTCAACTACTTATCTGATATTTAATTTTTGAAAGCCTTGTCTCATATGGTTATGTATTTTACTGTTTTAAGAGTAAGTCGGTTATCTAGTATCCCATTTGATCCAATAAACAGATAAAACCAAAACACATTTTAAGTTACCAAGATTATTCAAGCCATAACCTGAGAAGGAGTCCTGGAGAGATAACAAATGGGATATGTTTTATACTCGTAAATGCTTGCATCCCGTGGGCCTTAAGCTAGAGCCACGAATTGTGAGTTTGTCGACCTTGGGCATAGTTTCATGTATGCATGTCGACCCTCCTAGTCGTTTTGAGTCCCTTGGAGGATAGATTTTGTTAAAGCTCAGGAGAGATAGTGAACGTATCGGCTCTTTGCAAGGCAAACAGAGACCGAAACCACTTAAGTTCTAGAGTTGAGGAATGAATGTAAGGGGTGCGCGGAAGGATTATTCCAAGTGTTACATTCTAGAGAAAGAGCGTAAAGCTCTTAAGCCTTTCAGAGCTAACAAAGCTCAGGATTAGTAGTGAGATTGAAGTATCGAAAGGGAAGGATCCTTTGTTTGGATGACGAACAAATGAGAAACTATTTGGAAAGAGACAAGGTCTGTTGTGACCATTGGATATGGAAAGGAGTGTGGGAGTTAACCCCTTGAGTCCTCCAAACTTCGCGAGTTCGACGAACTGTGAGATCGTCATAAGGGAAGTAAAAATCCCTAAAGTCCCGAAGTCCCGAAGTTGATCTAGACAGTGGATCTCTGCATCTGTTGGGATCCTTCTCGACCGCCATATCTATGAGATTCGGAGTCCACACTTTGGGAGAGTTGCATGTTGGAGTGACCAAAACCCTGAAGGCGAAGTTACAGAGCACTTAGGAGAAACTCCCAAAGTTCTTGAACACTCTACAACTTAGTAAGGAGTGCTTGAGAGAAAGTTTCCAGGAGGGAACAACTATTCTTTTGAGGAATAGAAGGGACAGAGACCTTCAAGGTCCGAGAAGTTGAAGCTTAGAAGAGATAATCGTTTTTCAGAAGTGAAGATGAGGTCCAAGAGACAAACTCATAGGAGGAACAAAGGTTGAGGCCTTTGAATACTTAGAAAATACTCTAAGCTAGAGGAAGTCGAAAGCTCAGTAGGAGGAATGACATCAGCCGTTAGATCGGTTGTGGCGAGGAGTCTAGACCATTAGATCAGCGTCCATTGAACAAAGGAACCGCAAAGGAGAGGAACAAATCACATCTGTTGGATCTGAGCACGAAGGACCAGTAACCATTGGATCTGGAAGTAAATGCACGAGACTTAACCCTTGTGTGCGTAGGAGAGTGGATTTGTCAAATTCCAGAAGTCTTGAAGTAAATTGGGACCGTGCATCATCAAGGAGGACAGGTGGCGTAATATCCATGACTTCGGAGGATTGTGGACAAGGAGGAGGAAAAATAGTCAGAGTAAATCCTGGTCGTTGATCACCAAGGGGCACACGTCAGTAGATCAGTAACTCCAGAGAAATCACTACGAGAGTTTCCGATTGAGAGTTGAAACTCCCGAAGCCCAGAGAGATGAAGCCCATAAGTAAATATCAACTGTTGGATCGAAAGGGACACATGGTAGAGATTCGTTTTCCTCGGGTGCAAGTAAAGATTGAGATTTGAGGTCCCTGAGTCCCGAAGAGCCGAAGGACCGAAGGGATGAAGCACCGAAGGGCCGAAGTGTCGAAGAGCCGAAGAGATATGGACCGTCAGATATAGAGGACATATGCATGAATATGTGGATTCCGAGTGAAGACCTAAAGTAAACGTCAACCATCAGATCCTCCGAAGTAGATATGAACCGTCAGATCTAGAGGACAGGTGGCGGGAATCTGTGGATTCCGGGTGAATACCTGAAGTAAAATTCGATCGTCGGATCATTCGAAGTAAACCTCAAGAGTCGGATTGCCAAAGTGAATTTGAGCCATCAGATCAGTAGCTTCGGGAAATCCATTCGAGAGTTTCTTAGTTGAGATTTGAGATTCGTGAAGTCTGAAGTTCCGAAAATCCAAAGTGAATCCCAATCGTCCAATCAACTGAAGCAGATCTGAGTCGTCAGATCACCTGAAGTAAATCTCAAGCATTGGATCACCAAGGTGAATCTGAGCCGTCAGATACTGTCTATTCAGGAGAAGGCAAGGTTTGAGAGTTGAGAATTCTGAAGTCTGAACTTCTAGAAATCCGAAGTAAATCTCAACGATCCGATTAGCCGAAGTGAAGATGAGTCGTCAGATCATCCGAAGTGAATATCAAGCATCAGATCACCTACTGTGGATTTGAGCTGTCAAATACAAGGGAGACATGGGGAAAATCTGAGAACTCCGGATAAATATCTGAAGTAATTTGTAGCCATTCGATCTAAGGGAGATGTGGAGCGAATTTGTGGACTTCGGGTAAAGACCCGAAGTAATCCTCGATTTTCATATCAAGAGGACACGCGTAAGTGGATTACAACCTCTGGATAAAATCCATTGGTAAAAAGGGTGGAGTTTGAGATTTGATATCTTAGAAGTCCGAAACCCGAAGGAGATCTCAACCGTTGATCGAGAAGAGGGACACAAGACCGTTCATCCAGTTGAAAGATCAACCACCCGAAGTAAAGGCAGGACCGTTGATCCAATTGAAATATCAACCACCCGAAGTAAAGGCAAGGACATTGATGAGGAGGACAGGTGTTCACAGATCGTCAACTTGGAAGATTGAAGTACGGAAGAGAGAAGGGTTTTGAGAGTTAAAACTCCCGAAACCCGAAATCACGAAGGAGATCTCGCCCGTTGATTTTGCAAGAGGTCAGATCTAATCTGTAGGTATGAGAGGGGCAGATCTGAACCGTTAGTTTTCAAATTACCGTCAAGATCGGGAGATCGACGATCCTGTAGCATTGCGGGGATAGGAGTTGCACGGATGTTAAAAAGTTGAGGGCGGTCCGTAATTCAAACCGTGGATTTGAAAAGAGGACACGTGGAGGGTCGAGGAGAATTGCGGGTCGAAAAGCAGTTTGATTCAAACCACCTTTGGTCATGTCTGAAATCATGCGGTCCTGTAAGGTCATCGCACAAGGTCACATCAAGAGGGGCTTATCCAGAAAAGGNAAGGGAAGGTCGCGGGTTCCATTAAACCTACACCAAGAAGACGAAAGGTTCTATGTTTAATTACAAAACGAGACCATCAAGGTCTCAGAGAATTGTTTGGCTTCAGAATCAGAGATCCTTGACCAAGGGGCCAGACTGGTTCCCCGACTTCCCAATTTAGAAACCATGAATGGAGATTCCGTCCTTTAAGAAAAGCGAAACTTTGTATGCCCCGTCGTGGATTTGTTACAAATTGGTATCAAAGCATGGTTACAACACTTGGCCTACTTGGGCTCATGTACGAGTCACGTAAGGAGGTATTGTTATCTGCATTTACTCCTTGAGGATAAGGACGACAGATTAAACCTGTGATTTTGGGAATTCTTGTCGAATTTCAGCAGAAGAATTTCTTTAGCTCTTTGTCAAGTTATAACTACTCTTACCCGAGTAGGGATATGCTAATTAACATTTATAATAAGACTTGAATGTGGATAGATGAAGGTGGCAGAGTTCTTTCAAGAGCAGTTGAAGCCCAAAGGATGGATGACCTGATGTTCGTAACACTGCTTCTAAGCATGGGCAGTTGGAACTTCAGGCACTGATAATGGTGGATTATATAATGATTAATACATTTGTGGGCTTAAAGGAATATGATAAGATCAGGTAGGATCCTTGGAAGTTATAGTTACTTCTTTAAATTAAAATCAGAGTATATAACTCCTCATGACCAGAGAAAAGTGATATGGGCAAAACCCTATGGACGTTGAGGCAAGAAGGTTTTCTTGCTAGACGTTGTCACATAAAGAGGAAAATGACCCTGGTTGGTTATTGTTATAAGAGAAGGCAACATCAATATGAGATATGATTGTGAGATTAGTCCTATAAGTGACTGGAATCTTAAACTAAAGGACACTAATGATGAAATTAAACTATCAAGCAAATGCGTGAGGTAAAAAGGTGCAAGAGATGCACCTACTTATACATGAATGTGTATACATGATCATAAGGATGATTGGAATATCCTTGGGAAAAGTATATAGAAGCTTGATATGTCCATGTGTGTGAATGATATGGAAAAAGGTGCAAGCAATAAGCTAGCATGATGAATACTTACATGTGTTCAATTATGCTTGAGTGCATGGGTTTAATGCCTTGTGGAGATTCCTAATATGAAGCCTGATATTAATACCAGTTAGGTACGAATGATATTAAACATGCAAGTGATGCACATGTATGATGTAAGAGTATAGTTATAGGTACAATATGGTTGCCCTGATGAGTGAAATATAAATCAATAATTACTCTTGTCCAGAATAAATGAATACTATGGATGCATGGTTGAATCCATTCCAAAGAGTCATGAAGGTTCTATTCCAAATAATAGCTTGAGGGGGAATGTATTCCCTTTGCTCGGGAAAATACTAATATAATTAGATAAAAAAGATAAATGAGCAAAGATGCTATGTTGTCATAATAAGAGGCAAATGATTATGCCTTTGAGAATCACATGAGAAGGATTGTGAACACTCCTAATTTGACTGATCTTAAAAGTAGAGATGTAGGTAGGCTGTGAAACATACCTATGACTGCTACAGGCAGGTTTAAGATTATGAATATGGTTA
>SNQJ01S0045360.1:50364-67401 GCA_010110895.2 Picea sitchensis | reverse complement strand
TCCGTAGACAGACGGACAGACGAAAGTCGTCAACAGAAGTCTGGGAGACTTGCTGAGGAGCTTGGTGACGGAACACCATAGTAGCTGGGACAACATATTGCCACAGGCAGAGTTCGCGTACAACGATTCAGTGAATCGGAGTACAGGGAAAAGCCCATTTCAGATTGTGTATGGGACACAACCGAGGGGAATTTCTGAACTCAGGGAGTCAGAACAGATTGGGACTAGCAGTGCGAGCGTAAATGAATTTGCTGAAGCGATGAAGGAACTTCACATCAGGGTGAAGCAACGATTGATAGACTCAAATCATGAGTACAAGCGCAGAGCAGATCATCATCGGAGATAACTTCAGTTCGAAGTTGGTGATCTGGTTCTGGCACACTTGAGAAAGGAAAGGTTCCCGAGGGGAACATATAATAAGTTAAAAATGAAGAAAATTGGGCCATGTAGAGTCCTAAAGAAATTCAGAGAGAATGCTTATGAGATTGAGCTACCGGATGGCATCGGAATATCTCCGATATTCAATGTTGCATATTTATACCCATACAAGGCTGGAGAAGCAGAGACTGGAACTGAGGAGCCAGTGATCCAATGGATGAAACAATTACCAGTTGCAGAGAAACTGCAGATGGAGTGCATACTGGACAAAAGAGTGGGAAGGAAGACCAGGAGGAAAGAATACTATGAGTATTTGGTCAAGTGGAAGAATCACCCAGTGGAAGATGCCAGCTGGGAAGGCGAAGCAGTGATACAGAAGCATGGACAGACCGTGCAGGAGCTCATGGACAGGAGCCCATGAAAATTTTCAAGCCGAGGAGTATGATGCAGGAGCATCGCCAAGACATCAAGCGGCCAACGTGGAGCGAAAGACAGCTGGACAAGGCCAGTCGAAACATTTTGAATTTCCATTTAATATGACACGCCAATACATAAATACACCACTTATGAAAGCGCTTTTGTATATTGTATCAGACCTCAAGCCATACACTCTTGTCTGAAGTAGATAAGGAGGCATTTAATCTAGTTAATGTAGGTAGGTAGGAATTATTTCTAGATTAGACAACTTTAGATGGAAGGAGGGAAAACGGATATAGACACCCTCATTGTATCATTGTAACATTAGCCAGCATTTAGAGAGAAGAGCAGAGCAGAGGATTGTATGAAGAACACCCATGTACAGATATTGAATTAATAGAAAGAAGCTTTGATTCAAACTCGTGGTTTGTGTTGTTTTCTCTGTGTATGGTTGATATGCTCCAGAATGTTTGTTTTCTGTTATGTGTTTTCTTGGTATATGCTGTGCATGTGATTTCATGTTTTGAAACTGAAGTCTGAAAGAGGACAGAATGAGTTTCAATTGTTTCTCTATCTGAGCCAGGAGATTCCTGCAAAGAGTGCAGTCGAATTCATCCGCATGGAGTGCGTTGATGAAGGCTTAGTAGTTAACTTTTGTTCTCATTCGCCCAGAAGTTGATTTGGGTTATTGAAGTCGTTCAAGGGAGGTGTAGGATTGAATAAGAAGAAGTCTCAGAGTTGCGATTCTAAGCAAAGTGTTCAAAGACTGCTGCTGCAGAAAGTGCGCATAGTCAGGAGGACTCAACACTTGAAAAGTTGTTGAACGTCGAGTGCAAGGAGGGTGCACGAATCCATCTGAAGGAGTCAGAGTGGAAAAGATCAGGAGGGTTAGCACTTCTGACATCGTGGAAGAGAGCCCAGAAGGTTCATCGAACAAGGGTCACGCAGAGTTGTAGTCGCAGGCTTGGAGAGCAAGTCTCAAGAAGAAACACGTAGTCATTTCAGAGAAATCCTCGAGGAGGAGAATCGATGGTTAGGATTCGCCAAGGGGACCAGCGAAACCCCGCCAACCGTCAGATCTGGGGAAGTTGTGCACAGGTTACGCCTTAGCTAGCAGGGGAGGAGCCCGGGAGTCATCGGGATTTGGCTCATCGAAATATCGGAGTTTTCGTGGTCTTGAAACTCTTGAAGAATGAAATCACGATCTGCGATTTCCCGAGAGGATCTCAACCATTGATCTCAGTAGGGACACGTGTCGAGGAGCAGGGAACCATCGGGGTTCATCCCATCGGAGAATCGGGGTTCTCTCATACAACGGAATCGCAGCAGGGGAAACCGCGATTTTGCGACATCCGATAGAGTGAACCAAAGAGACGGTGACATGGAGGAGAGAGAGCTCTCGCGTGCATCAGGGTTCGACAATTCAGGATTTCCAGAGACATAGAACTCTCACTGTCGAAATCGCGACCCACAATTTCCCGACAGGGATAAAGACCCTAGTGGAGGACAGGTGTCGGAGGGCTGAATCTCGCCGACGACAGGTGGCATCGAGATTCGGGGAATTATAAGACCCGACTCCGTGAGTGCAGGACTCGCAACCACGCGAGTTCCAATTTCCCGATAAGGTAAAAGGGAGATCATTAGAGGAGCATCCTGTGGGTGCAGAGAAGTCCCGGTAAGGGATTTGGAGAGTAATTTAGCTCTTCGGGCCGAGGAAAGAGAAGGTCCTGGTGACAGCGGGCGTGCCCTAGGGCGCGTTCACACCACATGACCTGCAGTGGATGATGACATGGATTGAGAAGAAACCCGAGACAACACTTCTACGACCTTGGGAATATCTGGTCAATCGTTGAGAAGGTGATCACCCTTGCATAGCCTGCAAGGGAATTTGGGTTTGCGAGTTTTGGTGACATGTTTCTCAATGTTTCCAGCCTAATCAACAATAACTGGTTGCATGATCTTTTGCTGATTTTTCTTCTTCTTGTTCTTCTTCTTCTTAATCTCATGGTTACTAGAAGTGAGGATTTCACTAGGTGAAGAAGAAGAAAAAGAAGAACATGCAACGAGTGAAGAAGGAAAAGGATCAACATGAGGTGAACATTCTTGAGGACATTCTTGAGAGGGAGGGTGTGCATTCGAAACACTAGGCACATTTGGAAAAATTGGAGTGGAAAAGAACCACATTTGGAAACCTATGGTGAGTCCCAGTAAACTCAAAGTAGCAATGTAAGGAGGACAAACGTTTCCAATAGAAGGAAAGATGAAAGGTTCCCCGAGAAAATGGGTTCATTCATTGGGAGCTTTAGGAACTAACGCCATAGAGGGGAATTCAATCTAGAGTCCACTAAAACAAATATCACTGATCCAAAATGGATCCAGGAATAAAAATGGGTCCAGGAAGGCCTAAAAATCAAATTTCTCGGAATCGGGAGAAACCAACTCCATTGCGTCCATCTCGCCGCATTGATTTTGACCATATAATTTTTTCCTCAAACATACACCGTATGCGAAAGTTATCACGTTCTGATCAAATTCCCAAACAGGCAAAAAAAGTCAACTGGTCAAAGTCAATGCTGACGTCAGAAGTACGACAAGTGATGCCAACATGACATCATCATGCTGACATGGAATCACCAGTAGGTGACACGTGTCACTAGGATTCACCGTTTTTGGGCTGAGTTGACACATGTATGGATTTGACACGTGGCATTGTACGGATGCCACGTGGCAGTCCGTATAGTTGTGTGTCCCAATGATAGGCTGACACGTGGCAGTACAAATGACAATTGGACCTGTACGAAAGGTGATGTGGCAGGTGACTGTGTAGTATTGATGACACGTAGCATGTACGGAGATGACGTGGTAGGTACGACAATGCGACACGTGGAAGGTACGGTGGTGATGTGGCATGTATAGGGTGATGTGGCAGTGCTGACTGGGCAGCTAACTGGACTGATGCATCAAAAGTATGAGACAATCCCAGGGTGACACATGGCCCAATCACAGGGTGCCACGTGGCACCCTGGATTTGGCCAAGGTTGGATGGATAAAAGGTTTGTTCCGCCTCTGAGGGAATCAAACCCGTGACCTCTGAGCTAGGCAACGATTTAACAAATCGAGTGCTAACCAACTCTCCTATACATGTGGCTTTTTTGTGATTCAACGCAATATACATTTAAGTTTTCATTGGCGACATTTTAGGGATAAGCCTCGGTCGACGGGGGCCAACCCTAACCGACCAGGGGCGTAACCAACGTGTGGGTGTGTGGGAAATAGAGCCATGGCCATATGGCCATTTAAACGAGCAAGGGACGATTTTAGGGGGCTAAGGACTAGGAGCGCGCTAGGACAAGGACACATGGAACAATGCCATATGACCAGTGGCCCGAAATTGGGGGGCTGCACCCATATTTTGCTCAATTTTGGGTTTTGAACTATATTGTATATTTTTATTGATTTTTCAGCTGTTTTGGGGAGATTTTGTCCATTATTGGCGGATCTGGAGCCCTTTTTGAGGCCAGATCTTGGGAGGAAGTTCGGAGGTTGTTTCCAACTTCAAACCTATAAAAACCAGAGGTTCTTGGCAGCCTTAGGGAGGTTTATAAGAGGATAAATGCTGAAGAATTGAGAAGCCAAAGACAACTTTATGCATGGAAGCCATTGAGGAGAGGAACTTTGCGGGTCATTTTTGGTAGCTTCGCTCAACCATTTTTAGTGTCGTCAGTTGTTGTACTTTTGAAGCTTTGAAGAGAAATAAGAAAGCCTCACCCATTGAGACAAAGTCCTAGAGACGTACGCGATATTGCCGAACTCCATTAACAATTTTGCTGTTATGGTTTGTTGATTCTTGTGCTTACTTTCATGTATGAATATTTTATTATGGTTGCCATGTTATATCATTGATTCTTCCTCTTTATTCAATTCCGAAATGGTTAATGAACTCATGCTTTAGAAACTTAACCATAGTGTTTAAAAGATCTTTTTGGATCAAGTGGTATCAGAGCAGGTTGATGGTTGGTTTTTGAGTTTGCACGATTACCAAGGAAAAGCTAAATCGTGGTGAAGGCGAGCTTGTTGAAGAGAATCCTAAGATTGGATCGAGAAAGAGAAATTCTCAAAGTGAGAAGATGGCATCAGAAGAGGGAATTTCTCATGACAAGATAGAGTTTTGAAAGACTTTCTTTGCCATGTCAGAGATGGTAAAGGTTTTACATGATGATTACTTGGAGCGGAAAAGACCGATTCTAGGATAATCTTCAAAGGCCAAAAATGAAGAAGGAGAAGATCCTCCTAAAATTCCTCATTCACCTCCTTCTTCTCCATCAACTTATTCTTCTTCTTCTTCTTCAAGTACATGTTCCAAATCCACCGCAAGAAAACATTCCCATAAATATAAACATTGTATGCCTTTACTTAAGCTTGATGTGAAGTTTGAATTACCTATGTATGATGGCGAAGTCAATGCAGAGAGGCTTGATAACTGGGTCAGACAGATGGAAGTTTATTGTAGTGTGCAACAAATCAAAGATGAGGCAACTCAAATCAAATTGGCATCACTTCAACTTGCAGGCACAACACTCATCTGGTGGCAAAGCAAGTTGCAAAATGACACACAACAAGTGGGTAATGTATTTCCATCATGGTAAGTTTTTGTTTCTACACTTAAAAACAATTTTATCCTTTGGGTTATAAAGAGAAGGCTTTAATTGAATGGAAAGGTATTAAACTAAGAAAGGGACAAAGAATGCAATAATACACAGATGAATTTTGTTAGATGGAATTAATGTTAGACATTCCATTACATACCTAAGAAACTCTTATGAAGTATATATGAGGTTTACCTGCACAGATTCGTAACACTGTATTTATGTTTGGACCTGCTAATCTTGATGAGGTTTCTGTTCAAGCAACATACATTGAAGAAGGGAAAACAAGAGTTTGTTTATCAAGGGAATCGTCTTCGAGGAAAGAGGACAAAATAAAGGGGAATGGAAAGAAAACAAATTCAGTGACAAGAAAGTAAGAGAATCTCTCTTGCAAGAATTGCAAGAAAGAAGGGAATGATGATGATCATTGATGGAAATTACATCCCGAGAAGAGACCAAAGTGGTTCAAAGAAAGGAAAGGGAGGAAAATAGCTGCAACAACAAAACGACCAACATACTTGAGATCAGATTCGGGTGATGAGTCTAAAATCACAACAGTTGGTTTGACAGGTAAAATTGGTGATGGATATGATTCTAGAAGTAAACTGTTTCACATAAGGGTCATAATGAAGCATACTAAGGTCGACACATTGATATATAGTGGATCTCAATCTAACTTGATTTCAGAGGAAGTGGTTAAACAATTGGGATTAAACACTCAGATGCATCATAAACCTTACTCACTTAAATGGATAAACAACAATCATAAATTACACATAACAAAGCAATGCACTTTAAAGTTTGCAATTTCATCAAAGTTTGTGGATGAGGTAACATGTGATGTGGTGCCACTCAATGAATGTGGAATGTTCTTGGGAAGTCCTTATTTGTATGATCGCAAAACAATCTTCTACAGGGAACAAAATGAATATCACTTAACCAAAGAAGGCAATGAATATGTTGTACATGCTCATCACTTAAAATAAGATCAATCTCTTCAAACAATGGGACAATTAAGGAAGGCAACTCATGCAAGAAACACACCTATAATTGTGCCAAATCAAGCAATTGATCTTAAGCATGAACATGAGATGATTGTAGAATGGAAGTTCAATCATACTTTGCTTCAAGATAATCTAATGTTGTGCAAGTACTACAAACATATTATCTCGTTTGCAGACATATTTATGATGTTATCAGTTTTAATGTTTTCAACATGGATGGTAGTGGCTTTAGTAAGATGTAACAAAGTACAAGTGGCTAACAATATGTTGTCAGTTGTCATGGTTGTTTTGCAATTGATCTTGATGAGACAGGCGCACAGGACAAAGTTTAAAGACAAAGAACAAGTGGGGTGGCCTATCCTGCACTTGATGACTGGTTAGTACCCTTTTGGGGGACCAAAAAGTCTTAGTGGGGAGGCGTGATCCAAAATGGATCCAGGAACCAAAATGGATCTAGGAAGGCCTAAAAATCAAATTTCCCATAATCGGACGAAACCAACATCATTGTGTCCGTCTCGTTGCACTGATTCTAGCCATATAATTTTTTCATCAAACTGACACCGTATGCGAAAGTTATCACGTTCTGATCAGATTCCCAAACAGGCAAAAAAAATCAACTAGTCAAAGTCAATGCCGACGTCAGTAGTACGATAGGTGACGTTAGCATGACATCATGATGATATCATCATGTTGACATGGCATCACTAGGAGGTGACATGTGTCACTCGGATTCGTCATTTTGGGGATGAGTTGGCACCTGTACGGATTTGACACATGGCACTGTACGGATGCCACGTGGCACTCCATACAGTGATGTAGCCCAATGATAGGTTGACACATGGCAGTACGAATGACAAATGGACTTGTACGATAGGTGGCGTGGCCCAATGATAGGCTAACACATGGCAGTATAGATGACAACTGGACCTGTACGATAGGTGACATGGCATGTGACTGTGCAATACAAATGACACGTGGCATGTACGGAGATGACATGGTAGGTATGATAGTGAGACACATGGCAGGTACGATGGTGATGTGGCATGTACAGGGGTAACGTGGAAGTGCTGACTAGACCGATGCATTAGCAGTACGAGCCAATCCCAAGGTGACACGTGACCCAATCATAGGGCGCCACGTGGCACCCCGGATTTGGCCAAGGTTGGTTGGGTAAAAGGTTTATTCTGCCTTCAAGGGAATCGAAATCATGACCTCTAGGCTGGGCAACGATTTAACAAACCAAGCGCTAACCAACTCTCCTATACGTGTGGCTTGTTTTTGATTCGGGGAAATATACATTTAAGTTTGCGGTGGCGCCATTTTAGGGATAAGCCCCGGTCGACAGGGCCAACCTCGACCGACCAGGGGCCTAACCAACATGCGGGCGCATGGGAGCCAGAGCCATGGCCATATGGCCATTCAAACGACCAAGTGTCAAGCTTAGTGGGCTAAGGACCAAGAGCGTGCCAACCCATGGACACATGGAACAACGCCATATGACCAGTGGCCCAAAATTGAGGGGTTATGCCGATATTTTGCCCAATTTTGGGTTTTGAACTATATTGTATATTTTTATTGATTTTTCAGTTGTTTTTGGGAGATTTTGTCCGTTATTGGAGGATCTAGAGCCCTTTTTGAGGCCAGATCTTGGGAGGAAGTTGGGAGGTTGTTACCAACTTCAAACCTATAAAAACCAGAGGTTCTTGGAAGCCTTATGGAGGTTCAAAAGAGGAGAAATGCTAAAGAATTGAGAAGCCAAAGACAATTTTATGCAGGGAAGCCATTGAGGAGAGGAACTTTGCGGGCCATTTCCGGGAGCTTCGCTCAATCATTTTTCAGTGCCGTCAGTTGTGTTGGGTTCTTGAGGTCTAGCAGAACACAACCAGACCAGTTGTAATCCATTTGATAATTTTTTGATGTACTTTTGAATATTTGAAGAGAAATACGAAATCCTCGCCCACTGAGACAAAGGCCCGTAGACATAGGCGATATTGCCGAACTCCGTTAACAATTTTTTTGTTATGGTTTGTTGATTCTTATGGTTACTTTCAGATCTGCATATCTTATTATGGCTTCCATGTTATATCATTGATTCTTCCTCTTTCTTCAATTCCTAAATGGTTAATGAACTCCTTCTTTAAAAACTTAACCATAGTCTTTAAAAGATCTTTTCAGATCAATCACACACGATCAAAGTCTACGGGAAACAAGCAGTCATGTGAATAGGTGGGGTCAATAGGAGGAATCTCACAGGAGTGTCAAGTCATCACAACTCGCGATATATTGTAGGGTCCAACAGTAATACTCAGCCCAATATTTTAGAGCACCCACCAATGAGGATAAACCATACCCTTGGTCGTATTACCCAACTACCTAGCAATATGTGTGTAGTAATCTCCTCGAGTGTTGTTCTTGGTGTATTGCGAAAACAACATAGTCAAAAGGATGCTCGATTTCATGTCCTATAAGGGTCTCCCAATATACTCAAGGTACATGTGAGCTCAAATATGTAGTAGTGTTGTCTAATGCGCAATCGTTCGAAAGGGACCTCCCGATATACTCAAAGGTACGTGGGAGAACCACACAGTCCCAAATTTTATCACTGACAAATAACGACATATCCTATGTTTAAATACGTCGGGACACGTCTCTACCTACCCACACAATGTTACTAAATTTTTTAATTAAGTTCTGTTTTAAGGTTGTTGTTCACTTAAAAATTTTAATTAAGTTCCGTGGATGCAACTCAACGATAATGGATGATACTTGACTCCAAGAATATTTCAAAGAAAATATGAATGCAATGCAATCTTTTATTTCGATAAAAGCTATCTATAAAATGGAGAAAGAGATTTCAAGCAAAGAAACAATTACAAATGTCAAAGCAAGAAATGAAAATTACTCTTTGAATGCAAAATGTGCTTAATATATGAGTCAAAGAAATCACTTTTTGAATGAAAATTCGTAAATGCAGACATAAACAAATCTCCCTAGTTCGGGAACTCGAAACTAGAACAAAACCAGGCAGAACACACCCCTTTCCTTAGATTCAAATGAAATTGAAAAAATGATAGAAAACTTGTACCTTTTTAACTGATGTTTGTCCTTATTGATTGTAGCTCTAAGATTGATCCAAGAAGATTTCAAAGAAAATATGAATGCAATGCAATCTTTTCTTTTGATAAAAGCTATCTATAGAATGGAGCAAGGGATTTCAGGAAAAGAAACAATTACAAATGTCAAAGCAAGAAATGAAAATTACTCTTTGAATGCAAAATGTGCTTAATATATGAGTCAAAGAAATTACTCTTTGAATGAAAATTTGTAAATGCAGACATAAATAAATCTCCCTATTTCGGGAACCCGAAACTAGAACAAAACCAGACAGAACACACCCCTTTCCTTAGATTCAAATGAAATGAAATTGAAAAAATGATAGAAAATGCGTACCTTTTTAACTGACGTTTGTCCTTATTGATTGTAGCTCTAATCTTGATCCAATGCTTTCTAGAAACGAAGACCTAGAAAAAAGATCAAATAGAACCAGTGAAAGTAACAAGCATACATATATTTCAATGAATCTATGTAAATAGACAAAGAGAAATATAAATAAAAACCATTGACAACCTTTATTAGGAAAGAAAAATGTATAATTGTATTAATAAATCAGGAAGCAGTTTACAACCAAGCCTTGGCATTGAGAAACCCCTTCCAGCAGTTCAATGTTCCAACACCCAATTGGCCTCCATTAATTCCATAACCATCTCTTGAACACTTTAGCCCAAAATCTCTTAGAACCAAAATGAAGTTCACAAACTCTCAATTATAAACCATGAGTTATTCTCAATTCACCATTATTTTATTACTCATCACTTATTAGCCTTTCCCTTTAGAAGATGCCTTCATTTATAGATTGGAGAGGAATCCATGAGGAGGTTAGGATGAGAGGTTAGGATCTCACTAAATTAGGAGAGACGGGTGAGATCCAAATCGATCGGCAAAAAACTCATCATTTAAACTTCTCTTCTAGAAGCTTCAAGAATTTCTTCCTTTTTCCCACATACAAAGGTTATCGCACCCTTAAACCTAAACAAAAGGCGACAATGTCTCACCTTCCAGTGATGCAACATGCGACGAGTAAAGTTGTCGCACCTTGCTAGAAAGCAAAAAGAAACAACTCTGTAGTTTAGGGATTTTTTAGAGTTGATCCTTCTCAAGAAGACTTTCTCTCAGTTTTCTTCCAAAGTTTTATGCTTTAGATGTCCAAGAATAGGAAGTATTATTTGTTGTGACAAAATGTTGTATAACAATACATACCATTTCATAGTCCTTCCACACTTTATTGGCTATCTTACTCATTGTTTCTCTATCACATTTAGTTTCTTGTAATAACATAAAGTCTATTTTTTCTTGGTTTAACTTCTTTTTCATAGTTCTCTGCTTTGATGATGCCTTTAACCCCTGCATATTCTATGAGATTACCTTCATCATTAACATTTTGGTTGAGAGAGAAAGTACTTCTTTGGAAGGCCCACTACTTGACCTGAGTCTATCAATAGGGCTCATGTTTCCTCTAAGACTTTCTTATGTGGTTTGTGGTCTCTTCATTTCTCCTCCCCACTTGGTTTTTTCTGGTTTTTAAGAGGGTTTCTCTTGATACCTAGATTATTCACCGAGGTTGTGGGATTCTCTTGGCTACTAATCTTCCCCTTTCCTGTCTTTAGTTCTCTATTCAGTTTTCTAAGTTGACTTACCTACATCTTGTTCACTTATTGTTCCCCATGGACTTCAATAAGGGCTTTGATGTCTACCTTTGTTTCTTCGAGCTCCATGTTATGGGATTCTTTCTGAGATCCCCTTCTGTCTTCCATCTCCTGCATTATGGTTTTCCTTTCCTAACTAGGGTTGGTGTTTCTTGTTTGTTCTATTCTTCGGTGCTTTGGAATCTCCTCCGATTTACCCTCTTCCGAAGCGGTTTCTAGATCTGGGTTGACTAGGCTTTGGTCTATTTTTTTTTCCCTTTCTATCATTTGTTATTTCGTTTCTAATTCCTGGAAGCTATTGGAGCTCTTCTTGGAGGTTTCCTTGATTTATTGAGTTTCTTTCTTCACGAGCTTTCTTTTGTTTGGGATCTTGATGAATATTTCCCCATCTTTTTCCTCTTTCCCTCTGTTAGGTATTGTGCTTGTGTTCTGGAGACATTCACGGAATAGGTGTGTATTCATGGAACTTCCTGCATCTGAACGAGATATGTTCATAGTCTATGGATTGCGTCCAGTCTTGGTCCTGAAATGAGATCACTATCGATTCTGGCAAGGCTCCTTCCACATTCATGTACACACATATCCTAGCGTAGGATGTGTACTTTCCTACTTTAGTTACCTTTGACAACTTTACAAAGGAGCCTATCATATCTCCTATTCCCTCCAAGGTTTATGATTGCCAAAATTCTCGAGGTAGCGAGTATAATATAATCCAAACAAGTGTGGACGTGAAGTCCTCCTTCTCCAAAGAGAACCTTTCCATCCAATATCTCAGATGTAATCCTGCAAAGTTAAAAAATTATGGTCTTTCACAAATATCCTACTCCTATCTACAAAGCATGAGAAAATTACCGTAAAAATTCCTTTCAATCCCAGTTTAACGTATATGCTGCCTTTGATTTTCCATCTTGTCTGAACCCAAAGCATGAGCACTTTCTCTGAGGGCCAGATCCCCGTGAACTTCTCGATAAGCACATTGTCCCTCATGTGTTGTATGTACTCTCCAATACGCAGAGAGGTAGCTTTGTATCTTGGGTTTTCCACCGTTTTCACCAGGCATCCATTCTTTAGCTTATTGTCTTGATTTGGAATTGGTCATTCTTTTGAGGCATGTTGGTCTATAATAGGGGATCCCCTGTCCTGTCTTGCATCCTTTCTCATCATACTGGGTCCCCCTGACACTGCTTCCTTAAATAACTTCTTCTTAGCCCCTTCTTTCGCTTCCTTCACTGTTGTGTCCACACTTTAGTTCCCTAAATGAGGCTCCGCCACCTCCTGCCTTGTCCCTTCCATCTTTTCCATGTTCCTGTTGCTCCTATTCTCCGACCCACCACACGTTTCCCTCTGGCTCCTCAGATCCTAAGTTTTCGTGCCAAACCCTGGTAACCTAACCTGCTCCTCCTACCATTGCTCTTCCTTCTCCCTCATGTGTCGCCTAGTCTTTTAATTGAATGTTTATCACTGACACATTTAACATTTAAACACGTTAAAAGTGTGAGTTTTTTTTCCAAAACTCTTATTCCACATTTCACATTTCATATAGGTTAGATTGTCGAAATCTAATTGAAATGATTATCTGATGCACATTGAAATATTGTAGGGGGCACACATAACAAGTTGCTAAAAGGATTAGGATGACATAGCAATATTTTTGTTTTTTCCTTTTTGCGAAAATATCATCTATATAAAAAGTGTAATAAAGGTTTTAAGGTTGTTTAAAACATTCCTATGATGAGAGAGTCTAACTTCAATCTCTTCCAATATGTGCTAAAAAAAAAAACTACTACAGATCTAGAATTTCCAAAACTAAGAATTTTTTGCACAACATTGAGACAAATTACGAATATGGAAGTGGAAGGATTCATATTAAGGAAACTAGCATTAATACGGTTTTATTGCAAATTAAAAGAGAACCATAAGAAATTCTAATGGAAACTGAGAGACGAGTTAGATCTCTATGTCTAAAAACTGATACATAACGGATGAACTATTGACTAAGTCGAGAGTTTGATCGCTATTGACTAAGTCGATAGTGATGATTAAGAAAACAATAATTTATAAGTTCGACGGTGAAATTTGTAGTAGAGGGACTAATAAAATCTTGAATAAACTCTTCACACTACCAATATGTAATAGATGTCCATTCGTTAACTACTTGTTTGAGTGTTCACCTATAAAAGTCCCACCTGTAGATTTCCTTTCTGGGTTGCACTCACTATGTTTCACATATAAATTGTTTATATGTAACATCAATTTTTGAAATGTTTTCGTTAAACTTCAGAGACATTTAAACTAACGTGAATATATGAGGAGGTATCATTAATTTGTTTTGTTCAACCTTAAGAGATAGGCCACTTGGACCCATTTCCACTAAGTCACCACTATCAAAGTTAGTATTGCAACCTAGTTAATATGTTATCCATCCAAAAATCCAAGGATAGAAGGAAATCAAAATCCATAAAGCATGACAAGGTTCCAATGTATAGGATTTTGGATTAGCTTATTTACATAAATTTTGGATTAGGATTTTGAATTAGTTTAATTACATAAAATTTTGGATTATCTTAATTAGTTATTCACATTGTTGAACGTTGTTAAAATATAAAAGACTAGCAAAGTTTGTGATGCAATTTAGACATGGTATCCCATATTACTAACTTACATGTGTAACACTAACATAAACTAAAAATCATAAACAATATCCATATTCATAGGATTTTGGATAAGCTTAATTACATAAANTGGGTTGCACTCACTATGTTTCACATATAAATTGTTTATATGTAACATCAATTTTTGAAATGTTTTCGTTAAACTTCAGAGACATTTAAACTAACGTGAATATATGAGGAGGTATCATTAATTTGTTTTGTTCAACCTTAAGAGATAGGCCACTTGGACCCATTTCCACTAAGTCACCACTATCAAAGTTAGTATTGCAACCTAGTTAATATGTTATCCATCCAAAAATCCAAGGATAGAAGGAAATCAAAATCCATAAAGCATGACAAGGTTCCAATGTATAGGATTTTGGATTAGCTTATTTACATAAATTTTGGATTAGGATTTTGAATTAGTTTAATTACATAAAATTTTGGATTATCTTAATTAGTTATTCACATTGTTGAACGTTGTTAAAATATAAAAGACTAGCAAAGTTTGTGATGCAATTTAGACATGGTATCCCATATTACTAACTTACATGTGTAACACTAACATAAACTAAAAATCATAAACAATATCCATATTCATAGGATTTTGGATAAGCTTAATTACATAAAGCATCCACATTCATTAAAAAGCATAGGATTTTGGATAAGCTTACTTACATAACATAGGATCTTGGATAAGCTTAATTACATCTAACATCCACATTCATTCATAAAAATGCATATAGGATTTTGGATCAGCTTACTTACATATTTTTGGATTAGGATTTTGAATTAGTTTAATTACATAGAATTTTGGATTATCTTAATTCGTTATTGTAATAGTTTGTTATCAATATTGTTGAACATTCACATTACATAGAATTTTAGTTTATCTTAATTAGTTATTATAATAGGAATTTTAGATTATCTTAATTAGTTATTATAATAGTCCCTGGATGGGGTGAAAGTTGGCTAGGGGGAGAATGGTGGTGCGCATGCGATGAGGGAAGTTAATACCCCCAATCATCAACCATACAACCATTCCTCTTGATTGACGGGCTCTCACTTGGTAGTAATGGTAATGCTTTGCAACACCATCCAGACTTCAATGTCTCCCCTCGCGATCCAACGCTGGAGTAAAGGAGAAGGTACGAGACATCAAGTAGAAGTCACCTCTACTTTCATGTCGGTCCTTGCAGTGATTTCTTTGGCCTTTATGAAGGTATGCGCTCTCAAGCACTCTGCCATTCTTCATCTTCCACCATCTCCCATTAATTCCTTGAGCACTCTGTCATCGTGGCTCTCCTAGACTTCGAGTTGTGAACACTCTGACATCTTAGCTCTCTCAAGGCTCTCCACTCTGTTGGCCTCCCTCCCCAGTCTTCACCCCACTAGTGCAGTACCTCTAGCCAGTCTTTTTTCCATTATGCCCAGAGAACACGACAAACCCAAAAGAGGGCCTCATTATTACAATTTTCTTGCTCGGCGTAATCACCTTGATCCCTAGTAGCCTTCGACTCCAACCACTAGCATTGGCCAACATTGGCTTGATTTTCCTTTTCCCATCACTCCTCACTCGTCCCCACCCCCCGTCGACAACATGCCTGACCCAGGAAGCTACCTAATGGAGGAAGAAATCCCTCCCCTTGGGTTGTAGCCTTAAGAAGACATGCCAAGGCCGGATATCAACACCAATCCCCAAGCAAGGCCTTTGGAACATGGTGGATGTTTGGATGAAGAAGAAATCCCTCCCAGTTGGTTGAGAGATTGGATTGCTCAAAATGCCACCTCCAGAATGGCGTTGAATGAAATTCTTCCAATGGGCTTGGACGAAATTTCTCCAACAACCTTGGATGAAGATACAACTCAATGCACCAGTGGGAAAATTGAGCAACCTCATCTCAATCAACATTTCCTTTTGGATGACCACCTCCAACTGATCTTTGATATGAGGCGAAACCTGGAGGAGCAACTGCAAAATCAACACACCCCCAATCGACGCATGGGCCTCATGTTCGACTCTTTGGTAGGTACTCCGGAGAAAATGTGTTGCCCAACCTGTGGACAAAGATTTGTCTTCACTTACAGCTCTGATGGATGCCTAGGTTCACCACTTCTCTAGCCTCTTTTATTTTTGTATATCAAGAACCAGTTTTAGACTTTTGTTAGTTTTGTATGTCTCTGGTGTATGGTTGCCATGTCCTATTGGCTGGTATGAGTTACAGTCTTGGATGCATGATACTAGGCATGTCACACTTTTGATGCATGATACTAGACATGTAATATTTTTTGAACATGACACTTGTCATGCCATACTTCATAGTTCTTCTAAGCTATATGCAAGCCACATGTTCCGGTTTCCCTATTATGGTGGAACAGGTGGCCAAACATGATCTTTGTATTGCTTCGAAGTTTTTGAGATAATATATACAATTTCTCTTTTATTTACGAAAAAAATTAAATAGTTATTATAATAGTTGTTATCAATATTGTTGGGCATCCACATTGTTGAACGTTTACATTATTAAAAATATATATATAATTTTGTATTTTATTAAAAATATATAAAATTTTGGGTTAATATTGTTGGACATTCACGTTGTTTAAAAAATACATAAAATTTTGGGTTACCAAATTGTTTAAAAAACACATGAAATTTTTGGGATAAAATTTTTGGGTTAACTTCTTGTTGTCAATATTGTTTGGGTTGGGTTAATATTGTTGGACATTCACGTTGTTTAAAAAATACATAAAATTTTGGGTTACCAAATTGTTTAAAAAACACATGAAATTTTTGGGATAAAATTTTTGGGTTAACTTCTTGTTGTCAATATTGTTTGGGTTGGGTTAATATTGTTGGACATTCACGTTGTTTAAAAAATACATAAAATTTTGGGTTACCAAATTGTTTAAAAAACACATGAAATTTTTGGGATAAAATTTTTGGGTTAACTTCTTGTTGTCAATATTGTTTGGGTTGGGTTACCACATTGTTAAAAACACATAAAAATTTTGGGATGAAATTTTTGGGTTAACTTGTTGTCAATATTGTTGGACATCCACATTGTTAAAAATACATAAAATTTTGGATTAGCTAAAAAAACCATAAAATTTTGGGTTAACTAGTTGTTAGATTAACTCAATTAGTTGAACTAAAATTTTGGATTAATAAATTGTT
>SNQJ01S0045360.1:30032-50314 GCA_010110895.2 Picea sitchensis | reverse complement strand
TGGGTTGCACTCACTATGTTTCACATATAAATTGTTTATATGTAACATCAATTTTTGAAATGTTTTCGTTAAACTTCAGAGACATTTAAACTAACGTGAATATATGAGGAGGTATCATTAATTTGTTTTGTTCAACCTTAAGAGATAGGCCACTTGGACCCATTTCCACTAAGTCACCACTATCAAAGTTAGTATTGCAACCTAGTTAATATGTTATCCATCCAAAAATCCAAGGATAGAAGGAAATCAAAATCCATAAAGCATGACAAGGTTCCAATGTATAGGATTTTGGATTAGCTTATTTACATAAATTTTGGATTAGGATTTTGAATTAGTTTAATTACATAAAATTTTGGATTATCTTAATTAGTTATTCACATTGTTGAACGTTGTTAAAATATAAAAGACTAGCAAAGTTTGTGATGCAATTTAGACATGGTATCCCATATTACTAACTTACATGTGTAACACTAACATAAACTAAAAATCATAAACAATATCCATATTCATAGGATTTTGGATAAGCTTAATTACATAAAACATCCACATTCATTAAAAAAACATAGGATTTTGGATAAGCTTACTTACATAACATAGGATCTTGGATAAGCTTAATTACATATAACATTCACATTCATTCATAAAAATGCATAGGATTTTGGATTAGCTCACTTACATATTTTGGATTAGGATTTTGAATTAATTTAATTACATAGAATTTTGGATTATCTTAATTCGTTATTATAATAGTTTGTTATCAATATTGTTGAACATCTACATTACATAGAATTTTAGTTTATCTTAATTAGTTATTATAATAGGAATTTTAGTTTATCTTAATTAGTTATTATAATAATCCATGGATGGGGTGAAAGTTGGCTAGGGAGAGAAAGGTGGTGTGCATGCGATGAGGGAAGTTAATACCCCCAATCATCAACCATACAACCATTCCTCTTGATTGACGGGCTCTCACCTGGTAGTAATGGTAATGCTCTGCAACACCATCCAGACTTCAATGTCTCCCCTCGTGATCCAATGCTGGAGTAAAGGAGAAGGTACGAGACATCAAGTAGAAGTCACCTCTACTTTCATGTCAGTCCTTGCAGTCATTTCTTTGGCCTTTATGAAGGTATGCGCTCTCAAGCACTCTGCCATTCTTCATATTCCAACATCTCCCATTAATTCCTTGAGCACTCTATCATCCTGGCTCTCCCAGACTTCGAGTTGTGAACACTCTGTCATCTCAGCTCTCTCAAGGCTCTCCATCACTCTGTTGGCCTCCCTCCCTAGTCTTCACTCCACTAGTGTAGTACCTCTAGCCAGTCTTTTTTCCATTATGCCCAAAGAACGTGACAAACCCAAAAGAGGGCCTCATTATTACAATTTTCTTGCTCGGCGTAATCACCCTGATCCCTCGTAGCCTTCGACTCCAACCACTAGCATTGGCCAACATTGGCTTGATTTTCCTTTGCCCAACACTCCTCACTCGTCCCCACCCCCCGTTGACACCATGCCTGACCCAGGAAGCTGCCCAATGGAGGAAGAAATCCCTCCCCTTGGGTTGTAGCCTTACGAAGACATGCCAAGGCCGAATATCAACACTAATCCCCAAACAAGGCCTTTGGAACATGGTGGATGTTTGGTTGAAGAAGAAATCCCTCCCAGTTGGTTGACAGATTGGATTGCTCAAAATGCCACCTCCAGAATGGCCTTGGATGAAATTCTTCCAACGGACTTGGACGAAATTTCTCCAACAACCTTGGATGAAGATACGGCTCAGCGCACCGGTGGGAAAATTGAGCAACCTCAGCTCAATCAACATTTCCTTTTGGATGACCACTTCCAACTGATCTTTGATATGAGGCAGAACCTGGAGGAGCAACTACATAATCAACACACCCTCAATCGACGCATGGGCCTCATGTTCGACTCTTTGGCAGGTACTCCGGAGAAAATGTGTTGCCCAACCTGTGGACAAAGATTTGTCTTCACTTACAGCTCTGATGGACGCCTAGGTTCACCACTTCTCTAACCTCTTTTATTTTTGTATATCAAGAACCAGTTTCATACTTTTGTTAGCTTTGTATGTCTCTGGTGTATGGTTGCCATGTCCTGTTGGCTGGTATGAGTTACAGTCTTGGATGTATGATACTAGGCACGTCACACTTTTGATGCATGATACTAGACATGTAATATTTTTTAAACATGACACATGTCATGTCATACTTCATAGTTCTTCTAAGCTATATGCAAGCCACATGTTCCGGTTTCCATGTTATGGCGGAACAGGTGGCCAAACATAGGTGGCCAAACATGATCTTTGTATTGATTCAAAGTTTTTGAGGTAATATATACAGTTTCTCTTTTATTTACGAAAAAAAAAATAGTTATTATAATAGTTGTTATCAATATTGTTGGACATCCACATTGTTGAACGTTTACATTATTAAAAAAATATATATAATTTTGTATTTTATTAAAAATATATAAAATTTTGGGTTAATATTGTTGGACGTTCACGTTGTTTAAAAAATACATAAAATTTTGGGTTACCAAATTGTTAAAAAAACACATGAAATTTTTGGGTTAACTTGTTGTTGTCAATATTGTTTGGGTTGGGTTACCACATTGTTAAAAAACACATAAAATTTTTGGGATGAATTTTTTGGGTTAACTTCTTGTTGTCAATATTGTTGGACATCCACATTGTTAAAAATACATAAAATTTTGGATTAGCTAAAAAAACCATAAAATTTTGGGTTAACTAGTTGTTAGATTAACTCAATTAGTTGAACTAAAATTTTGGATTAATAAATTGTTGTTGGATTAACTAATTGTTGTTGTTAGATTAGCTTAATTTCTTGTTGTCAATGTTGTTGGACATCCAACATTAATATAAAAATACGTAAAAATTATATCTTAACTAGTTGGACGTTTTTGACTAATTGAAAAATAATAACTTAACTTGACTAATTAAACATTTGATTTGACTAATTGGACATTTTCTTAATGCTTAATTTGAATCCCCTTAATTAGATTTTCTTTATGCCTAGTTTGAATTGAACATTTGTTGAATGCTTAGTTTGAATTTGAATGTTTGAATCCCTTGATGAAATAGAATCCCATGCTTAGTTTAAATTTGAATGTTTGAATCAACGAGGTAGAATCCCATGCTTAGTTTAAATTTGAATGTTTGAATCAATGAAGTAGAATCCCATGTTTAGTTTGAATCCCTTAATGAAGTAGTATGAATCCCCTTAATGGAGTAGAATCCCAAAGTAGTTGTTGGACATTTTTTACTAAACATTTGTTTAATGCTTAGTTTCAATCAAAATCCCAAGTTGAGTTTGAATGTTTGAATCCCCTTAATGAAGTAGAATCCCAAAGAATCCCAAAGTAGTTGTTGGACATTTTTTACTAAACATTTGTTTAATTCTTAGTTTGAATCAGAATCCCAAGTTGAGTTTGAATGTTTGAATCCCCTTAATGAAGTAGAATCCCAAAGTTGTTGTTGGAAATTTTTTACTAGTTGAACATGTGCTTAATGTTTAGTTTGAATCTCCTTAGTTGAAAATTTTCTCTATGCTTAGTTTGAGTCCCCTTAGTTGAACATTAGCTTAATGCTTGGACAAATTGAAGTTTGAGTCCCCTTCGTTGAACATTAGCTTAATGCTTGGACAAATTAAACAGTTGCCTTATGCTTAGTTTGAGTACCCTTAGTTGAAGGGTAGCTTAATGCTTGGGCATTTGGGTCCCCTTAGTTGAACATTGGCTTAGTGCTTGAAGTAGGGAAACTCAATAAGGAAACTCAATGTTGTTGTTGAACATTTGCTTAATGCTTATTTTGAATGTCTTTAGTTGAACATGATCTTAATGCTTGAAGTAGAAACACAATTGGTTTTTTCTATTATTCCCCTACCCTCACCCTCATACTTAGTTGAACATAAGCTTAATGCTTGAAGTAGAAACACAATTGGTTTTTTCTATTATTCCCCTACCCCCACCCTCACCCTCATATATGAGGGTGGGAATGGGGGAATAATAGTGAAAACTTATTAGGGGTGGGGGAATAATACCAAGATATATGAGGGTGGGGTGGGAAAATAATAGAGAAAACTTATTCACCCTCATATATGAGGGTGGGGGTGGTGGAAACAATAGAGAAAAATTATTAGGGGTGGGGGAATAATACCTGCATATATGAGGGTGGAGTGGGGAAATAATAGAGAAAACTTATTAAGTTTTCTATATTATTTCCCCACCCTCACCCTCACTAGTGGAGGTGGGGGAATAATAGAGAAAAATTATTAAGTTTTCTATATTATGTCCCCACCCTCACCCTCACTAATAGAGAAAACTTCAATAATAGAGAAAACTATATTATTCCCCTTTCTCTACTATTCCCCCACCCTCACATATAAGGGTAGGGAACATTTTTTTATTAGTTGAACATTTGCTCTTCAATCCCTATGTTGTTGTTGGACATTCACTGGACATTAATTTTTTATTAGTTGAACATTTGCTTAATGCTTAGTTTGAATCCCCTTAATGCGTTAGACATTCATTGGATATTCATTTTTTATTAGTTGAACATTTGCTTAATGCTTAGTTTGAATCCCCTTAATGAAGTAGACTAGTTTATGTCAACACAAATTAACTAAATTAATTAAAGATTCCATCCTTGAATCCCCTTTTAGTTGAACATTTGCTTAATGCTTAGTCAAAGACTAGTTTATGTCAACAAAATATTAACTAAATTAATTAAAGATTTCATCCCTAACAATAAATTAACTAAATTAATTAAATCCTCTAATTAGTTAAAGATTGAATCCCCTAATTAGTTAAAGATTCCATCCCTAAATCCCTTTTAGTTGAAAATTTGCTTAATGCTCAGGTTGAATCCCCTTAATGAAGTAGACTAGACTAGTTTATATCAACAATATCCTTGAATCCCCTTTTAGTTGAACATTTGCTTAATGCTCAGGTCAAATCCCCTTAATGAAGTAGACTAGACTAGTTTATATCAACACTAGTTTAATTAAACAAATTAACTAAATTAATTAAAGATTCCATCCCTAGAATCCCCTATGTCGTAACTAAATTAATTAAAGATTCCATCCCTAGAATCCCCTTAATGAAAGTAGACTAGACTAGTTTATGTCAACAACATATTAATTGGGGCGATGGAGGAGAGGTGATTTTTTTTAAGTAGTGTTTTGGTGGGATTCCTTTTTTAGCAGTAGGCCGAATATTGGTTAGTAGTTATCCATGGCCGTTTACTATTTTTAGAAACTGGTTATTTTGGTTTAGGACTCCTTCTCTAAATTTGGTCACTGGGGTAGCTCTGATATATGTTTTGGTTGGATAATGTTTTTAGTTTTAGTAATATTGGTGGGTAAATCTGAAGGTTATGCAAGAATTGAGGGTTTTGTCTTATCTACTTACGCCTAGGATGGTTTAATTGATCCTTCTTTGTTAGAATCCCATTGATAGTGGACTTCTTGGTGGCACTATTCATTACTATAGTCATAATTTTTCTAAACTCGAGGGAGGCATGGGATCCTGACCCCATAGTGGGTGATCAGAGTGGTGTACAGTGTTGATAGGGGTTTGTTTAAGGTGGCAAGTAAAGAAATATGGCTAATGAGGCCAACGGGGTCCTGGGCGCGTCGGACGAGGAGGATTGGGATAGAGAAGGTCTCTTCAAGACAGTGGACGAACTGTGCAATTTAAAGAATAGAGGCTATCATTTATCGGAGCCTTTAATACCATCCTTAAAGACCATACCTGACCTTATTCCACAGTTATTACCTAAGCTTCACTCTTCTTTCGCTGGCAATAGTTGGGTTCCGGAGTTGAAATCTACAATGACTGATGAGAATCATGAACAGACTCAGAGGCAAGGACGAGGTGGGTATGACAGTAGTTTCACAAAGCCTGTCTTGGGATTCAGTAGAGTGAACACTCAGACGTTACCTGATGACCTTGTGACTAACACTCAGGGATTTTTTTCATCTGTAACCGATTCAAAGACTAGGAAATCTGCAAGGGTTTGGAAGCCAAAGCGGGTGCGGCGACGACTAGTTATTGGGATGGATGTGGGGTTGGAAGAAATGTGCTAGCTATCCTTATGTGCACTCATAGGTAGGTTTGCATACAAGAAAAAATGCAACCTTCCCTTCACTGAATGGATGAAGGAGGTATGGTCGCCTATCATTGGGTATTCGTCGGAATACTTGACTCTACCTGTAGGGTGGTTCAGGTTGATTTTTAAGAATCCAGAGGACGCTGAGCTCATTCTAAATCATTTCTGGGATTATGAAGGAGGCAACATCATGCTTAAGCGATGGAGAACTCGCTTTGATCTTGCTACAAAGTTTTTTAGCTTCAAGCATGTTTGGGTATTTCTTCCAGGTTTACCATTAAACCTATGGAACAAAAACACTTTATTGGTGATTGGGAATCTGTTGGGACGCTTCTTGAAGGTAGATGAAGCAAGTATGCATTCGTCTGATAAACGCATGGAGAGGGTGTTGGTCGAGTTGGATACTCAGTCTGGTCTAATGGATTCTATAGAATTGGAATGGCGTGACCAAGTTACTATTCAACGCATAGACTATCAAGGTATTCCATTCTACTTCTCTTCATGCCGAAGGATGAGACACTTACGCAAATACTATCACAATAGTATCGGGGATTCAGTGGTTGAGGACATTTTGGAGGAATCCACCAAGGATCTTTACATGAGTGAAGTAGAAGCTGATATGTTGGAACTGGGCCGGTGTGGGGCTGCGAGTGATGAAGATGGTATGGAAGTTGTTTCTGACACATTCTTAGGTAAGCTGAAATCCTTTTGCCAAACCTTATTTTTTAAGTTATCCTCTAGGGAAAGAGATTTCTTGGGTAATGTTGTATCCACGACAAAATCTTCATCTATGTTTACTGCTAGTCAAGAGGTGGACTCTACAATCAGTTGTGACCATCCTTGTGTTTCTGAAAAGACCTGTCTGACTACTCTTGTTAGTGTCCCTCCTCTAGTAAACTCGACTGTTACCTTAACTACTATTCCTTCGGTAGCGCCCCCATTGGAAAAAGTACTACATGCTACTTTGACTACTAATCACCATGTAATGGAGCCGATTTTGGATCATGTGAATGATTCACAATTCCAGTCACTTAGGGAAACCACAAGTCTTGTTCCTTTACAAACCTTCTGGGGGTCGGTACATGTTGAGAGCTCGTGTTGTGATAAAGAAAAGGAACATTGTACTGAGAAAGAAGACCAGGGGAAAGCACATGCTTGGTCGAGGGGTTTAGGATATGAAACATCTCCCATAAAAACAAGGAGTGCATGCAAGAAGCTAGGGAATCAACCCTCATCGAATGATCGAACTATGTCTACAAATCTGGAATTAGGGGCGCTTAGAGGCATGAAAGCCTTGGCAAGGGCGAAATCATGATCCTCCTCTCCCTAAACATTAGAGCGGTGGTAAGCTCCCTTAAGTTTCCCTCCATGTGCAGAATGATTGATACTACAAAACCCAATCTCATTTTCCTACAAGAAACCTTAGTTGATGAGGAAAAGGCCCAGAAGTTTATGTTATCTTTATGCCCTAATTGGATGTATAGTGCAGTTAGTTCAATTGGAAAGTCGGGAGGACTATTGGTGGCTTGGAATCCTAACATAGTAGAGTTACAACCTTATCTATGTACATGTGGCATATTACTGACAGGTCTGCATATACTAGACAGAAAAAAGATCTGCTTGTTAAATGTTTATGGCCTGTGTATAAACCACAGACAGTTCTGGGAACTAGTGGAAGAAAAAGGTTTACTTGATTAGAGAATTTTTATTCTTGCGGGCGACTTAAATTTCTCTACCATCATAGAGGAAGTGTGGGGGGTGTCGGATTTAATAGATCCATTGGCGACATTCTTCAAAGATATTTTCTCTAAACATAATTTAGTGGACGTGATGCCCGCGGAGTTGATGCCAACCTGGCAAAATGGGAGAAGTGGAGCTGCTGAGATACAAAAAATATTAGATAGGGTTTACACATTAGAGGAGATTCTTTTGGATTCGGTTTGCTACAGATATTGGGTGGATCTTTTGTATATCTCTGATCATGCTCCAGTGATCTTACAATTAGATTATGGTGTCAATCTGGTGGCTTACCCATTCAAATTTAATCTGATATTGATAAAAGAAGAGTCCTTTGCTAATATTGTTCGAGAGGTTTGGCATTCACAGTAGGAGCAAGGGGTGGAAGGAGCTCAATCTAGACTGGCAAAGAAGTTATGTAATTTAAAACTCAGGGTAAATAATTAGATAGTGGGCAAGAAAAAAACAGATCTAATTACTTTAGAAAAAATTGAAGGGGAGATTGCATCTCTTACAAAACAGAGTATCGAGATACATCATAGTGATATTCCAAATGATCGTTTGAAAACTCTTGAAGCAAATAGGAACAAGTTACTATTGGTTGAGGAGGAACAATGGCAGCAAAAGAGAAGGGGAATGTGGATACAGTTAGGGGTCAAGAATACAAAATACTTTCACCGGTTTTCCAGCTTCAAGTGGAACAAAAAGCACTTATGCGAGGTAAAAGATGAAAGTGACAATATTCATATTGGACAAGAGGCTATCAAGAAAGAAGTAGTTAGATATTTTATCTCTTTTTTATAAAGAATCTTCACAAAATATGATTGTGGAACAGATTTCATCCGTCTGTCGGTATCCAAGTTTAGTTATGGAGGAGGAATTGATTTTGTTAGAGAAACCATGTACAAAGGAGGAAGTGCTTGAGGTCCTAAGGGGCTTTACAAAATATAAGAGCCTCGATCCAGATGGATGGATAGTGGAGTTCTTCTTGTTTTTCTTCGATTTGGTTACAGGTGATATTTTGGAGGCTGTCAAGGAATCCAGATTATCCGGTGTGGTGAACAGTTCCCTAAACTCGACGTTTATAGCACTTATCCCCAAGGTTAGTGGACCAACATCCTTTGGGGATTTCAGGATGATTTCTTTGTGTAACCTCTGTTACAAAATTATTTCTAAGATCATTGCAAAACGAATTAGACCGATCTTATCAAGGACACTATCAGAGGAACAGTTCGGTTTTCTAAAAGGTAGACAAATCATTGATGCCATCGGTACAACACAGGAATGCATTCACAACATAAAAGAAAAAAAGCTACAGGCTCTTATACTAAAGATTGATTTGAAAAAATCCTACGATTATATCAGTTAGGACTTCCTGCCACTGGTTCTATTACAGTGTGGTTTTGGCATGTAGACAACCAGGTGGATTATGGGATGCATATCTTCTGCGACTTACACAATTCTAATAAATGGAGAACCAAAGGAATTTTTTTAAAGTGGTAGGGGACTCAAATAGGGGTGTCTATTATCTCCATTGCTCTTTATTTCGGTTCTAGAAAGTTTGAGTCTAGCATTAAAAAAAGGACAAGAGGATGGATTAGTGTTGGGAATCAAGGTATCCAGGATAATTCAGATTATCCATATACTATTCGTAGATGATATTCTGATTATGTCCAAAGCATCGATCTCTGACTGGTTAGAGATACATAAGATATTGACCGGTTTTTGCAACTCAACCAGGATAATGATTAATGCACAAAATCCTCCTTTTATCAATTTGGCGCCCAACAAGCTATTTTGGATACATTAAAAACTACCTTTTATTATAAATTCAATGATCTATCTGATGGATTTAATTACCTTCGGTATTTTTTAAAAGTTGGCAGGTACAAAGAAGAGGAGTGGGATTGGCTTATAGCAAAATATGAAAGACATATTAGCCATTGGTGCAATAGATGGCTGAATTTGGGTGGGCGCTTAGTACTGATAAAGGCGGTCTTGGAAAGTCAACGAGTATACTGGCTAGCTTTGGCAAATATCCCCTCATCAGTTCTAACTAAAATTCGTCAAATTGTTTTCAACTTTATTTGGAATGGGAAAAGAAAAAAGAAGGGTATTCATTTATGTAGCTGACAGATTATCGCTCGTTCGAAGAAGCATGGGGGTTGGGGCTTGAGGAACTTGGATAGTTTTAGTAAAGCTATGGCAGTAAACACCCTTTGGAGGGCCTTGATGCTAGATGAAGTATGGCACTGTGTTCTAAAATCAAAGTATTTCCCCTCTGTCTCTGTGGCATGCTGGCTTCGTATGGTTTCGTTGGAGGGAACAAAAGGCTCACCGACTTGGATATATCTCCAAAAATCATTACATATTCTATTGCACTGGATGGCATGGCTTCTGGGCTCGAGGGAATTGATAATGATTGGCAAAGATAATATATTGGGGATGGGAGAAGAGGCTTTGTTGTTTGAATAATTGATAACAATTTTAAACCAACAAGGCATGCACTTTTTATATTAGGCGATCAAAGATCCCCGTCTGGGCTCGATTGGTCCTAACTGGATTGTAATCACTGAGCTGGGTATTGAGGGCCCTTTAGCAACCGAATGGTAGGATTTCCGTTGCACGATCATAAATAATGGTGTGAAACTAATTAGGAAACCAGACATTCTTATGTGGACGAGTGGAGACACATCAGGAAGGATCACTGTTAAAAATATATATGAGGCCATTGAAAACAAAAAACAAATTATGGTGATCGGTGGGTGGAGAAAATCGTTGTGGTCCTGGGAATGTCCATTGAAATTAAAGTTATTTATCTGGCTAGTGGTATAAAACAAGATATTAACATGGGAAATTCTGCAATGTAGAGGTTTTGAAGGTCCCGACTAGTGCATGCTATGTAAGAAGAATATGGAAACTATTTTCCATCTATTTGCCGAATGCCCCTTCACCTATTCTGTATGGGAAAGAATCAAATCAAAATTAAAATTCCCAAGGGCTTGGATAGGAAACTCCATGAATGAACAATTTAAAAAATAGAGATCGTTGTATACAAAATATCTCACTCTTCCACTTTATATATGCTGGAATATCTGGAAAGAGAGGAACCTCACCATTTTCGAAAATGGGGTTCCATCCGCTCAGAAGGTGGCGTTCTTGTCATTACTACACATGGCTGATTATAAGACTCCTAATAAACCAAAGGCTATCAAAAAAGAAGGTCGTTGTGATCGGTGATGGAAGGCTCGACCGGATGGTTTGATGGGGCAACAATTGCATCTGGGAATTGTTGTGGGGCGGGAGGGATATTAAAGATCAGTGATCACAGAATAATCAAATGGATAATCAATTGTGGGCCTGGGACAAATACCAGAGCGGAGTTGTTGGGAGAGTGGGCTCTATTGACATTGGCCTCATGTTTCGCCATATCGGAGCTCTTGGTAAGGGGGACTAAAAAATAGTTATTAACTGGTTGCAAAGAAAAGGTAGTCTCCAGGTGCTATCTCTGGAATGTTGGAAGGAAAGACTATGCTATCTATGGAATGCTGGAAGGAATCTGGAATGTTGGAAGGAAAGACTATGCTATCTATGGAATGCTGGAAGGAAAGACTATCTGATCTTATACAACTTTTTTCATAAAGTATCTTTTGAGCATATCTATCGAGAAAACAATAAAGAGACAAACGTGCTATCAAAATTGGCTTTATTAAAAGTCCCGGGGAAAATTGAATACTTCCAAGTTGAAGGAGGTCACGAAGGTCCACATTTGTTTTTAGATTTATATTAGCCTCATATATCTTTTGATGTTAGGAGAATAGCGGGAGAAGCCACTGTAGATCCATATATATGGGCTAGATCCATATATATGGGCTTGATTGACATAGGTCTTTTTGTTATTGAAGTTTTTGTGTTGTTGGAATCTTTGATGGGGCTGGGTTTTGTCAGTATGTGTATATATGGGCTTGATTGACAGAGGTCTTTTTGTTGTTGAAGTTTTGTTGTTGTTGGAATCTTTGATGGGGCTGGGTTTTGTCGGTATGTGTATAAGTGATGGGCTATATGGGCTTGATTTACATGTATAAGTGATGGGCTATATGGGCTTGATTTACATGTATAAGTGATGGGCTATATGGGCTTGATTTACATGTATAAGTGATGGGCAATTCCCTTTTTGTTATGTTTGGTATTGCTATGGGAGGTATAACTTTTGTTATGTTTGGTACTGCTATGGTAGGTATAGTGGCCTATGGGCCTAATGTTTACTTTTGTAATAGAACAATTTATATTTCAATATAATATAATGCAACATGTTTACTTTTGTAATAGAACAATTTATATTACTTTTGTAATAGAACAATTTATATTTCAATATAATATAATGCAACATTTTTTTGTTAAAAAAACAAACATATTAACTAAATTAATTAAAGATTTCATCCCTAAAAACATATTAACTTCCCTAACAACATATTAACTAAATTAATTAAAGATTCCATCCCTAACAACATATTAACTAAATTAACAACATATTAACTTACTAAATTAATTAAATTAATTAAAGATTCCATCCCTAACAACATATTAACTAAATTAATTAAAGATTCCATCCCTAACAACATATTAACTAAATTAATCAAAATGCCATAACTAAACTAATTAAAGCTTCCATCCCTAACAACATATTAACTAAATTAATTGAAATGTTGTAACTAAATTAATTAAAGATCCCATAGAATCCCCTCACTGAAAATATACTAGACTAGTTTATGTTGACAACAACAGGTTAACTAAATTAATTAAAGATTCCATCCCTAGAATCCCCTTAATGAAAGTAGACTAGTTTATGTCGTAACTAAATTAATTAAAGATTCCATACCTAAATCCCCTTAATGAAAGTAGACTAGTTTATGTCGTAACTAAATTAATTAAAGATTCCATCCCAAGAATCCCCTTAATGAAGTAGACTAGTTTATGTCGTAACTAGATTAATTAATTAAATAAACATAGAATCCCCTTAATGAAAGTAGACTAGTTTATGTCGTAACTAAATTAATTAAAGATTCCATACCTAAATCCCCTTAATGAAAGTAGACTAGTTTATGTCGTAACTAAATTAATTAAAGATTCCATCCCAAGAATCCCTTTAATGAAGTAGACTAGTTTATGTCGTAACTAGATTAATTAATTAAATAAACAGAACTAAACTAAACTAGTTAAATAAACAGAACTAAATTAAACTAGTTAAATAAACAGAACTAAATGAAGTAGACTAGTTTGCTTAGTTTAAATCCCCTTAATGAAGTAGACTAGTTTGTGTCAATAAATTAACTAACTTCCATCCCAATTTCACCGTGTTTCACATCCAAAGATATATATCAATTATATAAATAATACACCATGTTTCACATCCAAATATATATATCAACATTTACCCCAAACAGCATTTAATAAATTATACAAACAGCATTTAATAAATTATACACCATGTTTCACATTCAACATTTAATAAATAATTATACAATACACCATTCAACATTTAATAAATAATTATACAATACACCATTTAATAAATAATACACTTAATAAATTATACACAACATTCAATAAATTATACACCATGTTTCACAAATCAACATTTATAAGTAATACACCATGTTTCACATCCAAAGATATATATGAACATTACCCCAATCAACTCCCTCACAAAATTCTGATCAACGATATATGCATCAAAAAAGTAAATTAAAAATTAGCTAACGGTGAGCATAATTGAAATTTTCGGAAAATTAGAATTTTTTCTAGGCTCCGTAAGTTATGCATTAAAAATATACACGAAAAATATGAACGGAATTGACATAACATTAGACTTTACAATCGGCTCCTTTCCGTTTTCCTTTCATTTCATTGAATGTAACTCTGGCCGGTAATTTCCAGATCACGGTCTCCAGTAGACGGCGGTGGCGGGCGGCTCGACGGATTCTTTGCCGGAGAAACGTCCCCGGCGAGTGCGTCGGCGCTCTGCGACTGGCTGGCCGGCGGGCGATCCTTCGGCCGTTGTGGAGCGTCCTTCTCCGTTCCGTAGAGGCCTCCGCCGTAAGCCTGCTCTGTGACAGGCTTCAGTTCAGAGATCGGTCGTATGGGCGGTTCCGTTCTTTGGCTGGGTGGCTGGGGTTTCTCCTTCCCTACCTCTCTGTTATCCCCGCTTTTCATCTCGAGAATTGGCCGACGTATATTCGACGCAAACGCTGCTGGTGTTTTTCCGTTGAAGTTATGAGAATCGAACGCTGGACTTAAAGATGGGTAAATGGAAAAGACAATGCGTGGAACGCAAAATATAGAGAGCGCAGAAGGTGGAATTTCTCACCACGTAATGAATTATGATCGCTGAGTCATTGGGTTTAGGGACGCATGCGTGCCACTTCTGCTCTTGACGCTCGCCACGTGTTGCGCATGCAGTGCATGATGTAGTGCCACCTTTCCCCTCTCCGCCTTGCATCTGGAAAGCTGTAAAAGGTTATATTTTTCAGATTAAGGTAATGTGAGGGGCATGACAATAGCTCAAGGTAAGAAAATTTGGAGTTTGAGTAGTGTGGAGTCCATTGATAGAGTCTCAAAATATCCATCCATATTTTCCATAGCATAAACATGCATCCATATTCCTCATAGCTTGAGCTTTCTTTGAGTTTATCTTGATTGCAGATTTGGGTTATTCAATGGGTATGGAGTAAAGTTAATTTCGCAATGAAACCCGTATGGAGAAAGGTCAATTTAGCAATGAAACCCTATGGAAAACCATTCTCATAATCTCCTCTCTTGTTTTTCCTAAATAAACCTATGTACTTTTTGCAACATTGTGTCAAAATATAGATTGTCCTCCACCTCCCCTAGATCCAACTCTCACCTAAATTTCTACCATAGTTTTGTTAAATTTCGCCTTTTTCACTTTAAATTTTAATATTAATTAATACAAATTTCTTCCATAAATCCACCTAAGACATGGACAACTATGTCCTAGAAATCTCCATGTCCTCTCATAGCTTGTTATTAGATGTACATTAACTTATACTAATGAAATAAATGTATTGTGACATAATAACCACAATAATTCTCACCTTCCAACTCTTAAACTTGAAGAGAAATAATGTCCTCATTTTCATCCACATGTCCATGTATTTTTTTTTTTTTCAAAAAAGTGCACAAAAACCAAACATATGATGCATTTAGTAGGGTGTTTAAAAATACTTTCACATTGTACTCCTCATACAAGTTTCCTGCTTTTATTGAAATATCTTGAGGTGTTTCATTCTGTTATCACTCTGTAAATTTTTCTTGGTTGTGAGAGGAAAATCATAAAGATAACCTCTAACCAAAATTAGGATCAGAAACTAGCCCTTTCAATCCAGAGAGGGTTCTCTCCATGCACTCAATCACTTAAAGATTGATTATTTTGGGTTCAATGGCTAGATCTTGATGAATGAAGGCTTTCAAAGTGTGGCATAGGAGAGTGAGGTGTCCAATGAGCATGGTGTCAAGATCTCAGATCAAAAATCTGTTAGGTACTTGGTCAATACAACAAAGGTTGATCAAAAGCAATATAGAAAACATTTCTTTGGACAATTTAAATATGATTGTAGATGGGAGATGAATAGAAAAAACATTCAAACTACAATAAAGCATCAGTGTAAGATGAATTCTAAACAATAGAGCATCAGTGTAAGATGAATTCTAAAATAATTTTAAGAGGAAAACAAAAGTAGAATATTTGAACAACTATGCCATGAGAGAACACTCATAAGAAAACATTTTCACGTGAATCTTTGAAGCCAAAACTTTGGTACTTCTGATCCATGAAAAATTCTATTAATCTCGAGAAAAAGATTACAACATGCAGTCACAAAAATATTTCTCACACCACTCGAACCAACCCCTCCTACATTCCAGATTACAAAATATATAGAAATTCCAGATTACAAAATATATAGAAATTGTCCATCCCCAGACTAAGGGATTCGAGCCCAACTAATTTCCTAATCATAGATTTAGTTACAACAAAACATGAACAACTTCTAAACTGACTGTTGGAATATAGGGTTCAGTTTTTTATTTAATAAATATACACAATTATATTCAAAATACATAAATTCATGACCAAATAACTAAATATTCGAGTCTCCATGTCGACTTAGCACATATGCTCCAGCTGGAAATCCAATCAAGCGCTGATATAAAAAGGGCCTCGATGATTCATATGTCGACTTGGTTGTATGCTTGAAGAAGGGCCTCGATGACTCATAAGCCCGATATAATTTTTAATGGAAATAATGAAAAGCTTCGCTTGGAATGACTTGAAGTTTAAATGATATAAACTTTTACTTTTAATACATCACCAGATTTATAATATAAAAATATTATTTTAAAATTATATAAATAAAATTTATATTAATTTTATATAAAGAGCTTGGGTTTGATTTTGTATAACAAAGGCAAGATTAGCATTTTAAGTACCATTAAAAAGACTAGGAATTCAAAACCAAGGGATTGCGGGGCGACACACATGGAGACTTCGACAAATTTTAAATTTATCGTTATATAAAAAAACCAATTCTATATATTTAATTAATATAGTATTTCAATTAAAATACATTGAATTATCACTCGGATGGGGTGCCAATGAGTGGGGTTGCCCCCAATTCCAATTATGGTTATGATTCAGAGTATGCACCAACTGGTGGAGCATGACATTGATTCGATTCATGAAATTATGATAAAGTGGGGAGCATCAAAGAAGGATAATACATAATTGATTTCATGGAATATTTATTTACATGAGTGTTAGGCAAAAATAATGGTTGGTCTAGAGTTTTTGTGGAGCATAGATTGGTTCTCTCATGATCGAGAGACATGGAATTCGAGAGTTCTTTTGTAAGGTAATTCCTTTTGTTCGGCTATGTCCTTGGTTTGGTCACCCTTTTCAAAGTCTTGGTCTTCTTTGATGAGTGCATTGGGTTTTTGGTGTCACTTCTATGAGGAAGGGTTAGTATTGTTGTTTGGTACTAGAAGGATACAAAGGGATCTCTTTTGTGGGCTAGCTTCACTAATGTATTTTTGGTGGAATTGTGCAGTGTGGGTATGGTGTAATCTAGGTTTGGGGTTGTATCTATTCCTGGAAGCAGTGATGGGTAGAGGGCCAAGTAGGGGGGAAGATGCATGTAAGAACAAGGGAAAGGAGGATGCATCTTCCTCTCGAACTAGGCAGTCCCCAACGAGAGATGAGAATGATCTGTGGGAGGAGAGACATCGGTTTACATAAAACTGCTCGAAGGCTATGAAACAAGAAGTGGAGGCACTAGAGGAGGTGGTTAGGGCCAAGTGTCGAATGATACATGATTAAAAGATAGTGGAGGGAATTTAGGGATGGATGGAGGACCCTATCCATTCCAGAACCTGACACATAGTTTTTAGGACAACAAAGATGCACTGGTTTGGAAAGACTTTGGTGGAGGCCCTAGAGAAGAATAAGGGGGAGCTGTTAGAAAAACATGATCGTGGAGCAATAAAATAAAACAAATGCGGAAATAAAACACAGAAGATACACAATACAACAGAGACACAAATATATGTGTATGTGGTTCACCCAGTGTGGGCTATGTTCACTAGAGAAATTGCTAGATCCTTCCTTTTTATTATCCAACAAAATGAAGGGATACAACCTACAACACACTCATTGTAACTACCTCTTCTTTCTCTCACAATCTCCTCTCTCAGAATACAATATTCACAATAATGCACAGCCGCAATACAATTTCCTCATAAGAGAGGGTTTCCTTCCAGGGAAAAAAACCCTAAAATAACTTATATCGTTAGATCTGCAACATTATAATGAACGATCCATATTGACTACGAAATTACAATATTTTACAAGGCAATTTTTCCCAAAATTTCGCTTCGGGGGTGCTGCCCCTGAAACCCTCGCCAGGGGGGGCTACAAATATTTTCGCCCCCCGAGACCCCCTTGGCGACAGTTGTGGGGGGGCAAGAGCCCCCACACCCCCCTGTTAGGGAATGGGGTCCAAGCACAGCTAAAACAAACCTTTGAATCATGAAGATAATCAAGCTCCACAACCAACAAGAGCAACAAGAATTATTCACATAATAAGAATATTCGAGGGTAATTTTGAAGCTCTATGCCATACAATATTTTAGGTAAATACTATAGTTTCAAAGGCAGAAGAAGCAGATGGAAAAGGAAAGAAAGTGGAAGGATTCACTAGCTCAATTGGAACCAAAGTCAACCCCATAGTGATAGATGGAGACCCACAATCCCCAAAAGCTATCCAAGAGGATGAAGACATTGAACTAGCGCTAGAGGTAGCAAAGGAGCAAAGCAACCCCTCCCCCAAAGATTGATATCGAGTCTTATAATGTTTGTTTCATATTTTCTTGTTTTTTTTTTAATGGTTAGAATGGACAACAATACGATTATAGTTTTGTTATCTTCTTATATAAACAATTTCTGCTTGATAAACCTAGTAATGACTAATAAACAACATATGATGGCTATCACTTGGCGATGGTTGGTTTCCCTTAGGGCAGGTCCCTCCCAATATTTTGATGTAGCATATTTTTTTTTTTTATAACATAAATCTAAACTGAAATTGTTTTTATCTTAAAACAAAAATAAAAATACATTGAATTATATATTTCAACTATATATTTCTCATACATTCACATTCCACGTGTCATTAAATCAAACACGCACAATATTAATTCAAAGCTAAGAATCTAAAAAATTTGATGCATGTAGGCTTAAAACTTCGCAATAGTTTTTTTTACTGCATCATATAACAATAACCATATAACCATTGGCAACGTCGTAAGTAGTTTTCTCGACTATAATATAAAACTTAAAGGAGAGTACTTTTATTTTAATATAAATTAATTTATAAATAGAAATAACCATGGATTTATTAAGAATTTAAAATAATTTAATCACGTTAATTGTTTTACTTTATATTTTGTGTCGATCACATTTACAAAGTTTACTCATAATCCAAAACACAAAACCTTGCATGTTGTAATTTACTCAAAATTTCAATCATCACATCCAAAGCTGAAATTTCAAGCCCACAAATTTATATACTTGGATTCTCATTTACTTAATTAAGATAGAGACATACATACCTATCTCTCAATGGAGCACTACAAGCTTTCTTATTTGATAACCATAATATGCATGCACACAGTAGTAATAGTGTAAATTCTAAATGATTCCCACTTCAATATATATATATATATATATATATAATTAATTAATTAATTAATTAATTAATTAATTGTGCATTAATTGATTATCTATGGATTTACAACATAGAGCCCTGAGCATGGATATTGAATCCATTGAGTGACTAACATGGTAAAACGAACACCAATCAACTAATTCCTCGGTTTGTTGTTCCTCATGGACAACTTTAGTATTATTTTCATCACAACTACTAAGCTCTCATCTTAGTATAATAATAATAAGGTCATGTTCACATGAAGTTACACCATTAACATAAATATTAAAAACAAAATTTTAAATAATCATAATATTGTAGGGTGAATCCATGAATATGTGTAATATTTTTTAGTAAAATGTGGAGATGAGAATATGATACTATACATATTTTTTAAAATGAATCTTTCGAAACTTGTATATGCCTTGTGAATATTGACATGCAATAAAAAAACAATTTGTAGGCAATTGTTGTCTTTCGAACAACATTTATTTATTAATGTCTATTTTTTTTGTAAACTAGTTGGCTTTAGTATTCGTATGATACAAAAAAGAATATACGATGACACTCCCTATGGCCTGACACTTGGGAAACCAATACCATACGAGTGACACCATATCATTTTTTCCATCATGCAAAAAACTACAATTTTATTAATGCTAATTGTAAACTGACATAACTTCCTTTCTATCATGCTATCAATAACAAAACAAGCATAAAAACAATGATGGAGAGAGTATCTAATGCTCCCTTCCTATAGAAACTAAGATAAACATGAGAGATTATGTTGAAGGCCCATCCTCCTGCTTCAATCAACCTCCCTTGAAGTTCTTCTCCATTGGCTCCTCATCTGAACCAGAATAGGGTTAGAGGGGGTGCCTCATATGCTAGGGATATGTCCATGTTCCCCCTAGGAGTTCCTTGACAATCTGCAAGAGGGTTGACAAAAATTTCAATATTGAGGATTTCCTAGAAAAAAGCATCAAATTTCCAATCCATGACGTGCAGGTCGTCCAATATGGCCCTATGTTGATTTCCCTTCTCATCAACAACTTGTGCAATAAATGCTTTGCTCATCTAGTATAATTCTGTGAGTTTGAATTTTTTTGTGTACCTATTAC
>SNQJ01S0045360.1:19144-29982 GCA_010110895.2 Picea sitchensis | reverse complement strand
GCGTCGGCGCTCTGCGACTGGCTGGCCGGCGGGCGATCCTTCGGCCGTTGTGGAGCGTCCTTCTCCGTTCCGTAGAGGCCTCCGCCGTAAGCCTGCTCTGTGACAGGCTTCAGTTCAGAGATCGGTCGTATGGGCGGCTCCGTTCTTTGGCTGGGTGGCTGGGGCTTCTCCTTCCCTACCTCTCTGTTATCCCTGCTTTTCATCTCGAGAATTGGCCGACGTATATTCGACGCAAACGCTGCTGGTGTTTTTCCGTTTAAGTTATGAGAATCGAACACTGGACTTAAAGATGGGTAAATGGAAAAGACAATGCGTGGAACGCAAAATATAGAGAGCGCAGAAGGCGGAATTTCTCACCACGTAATGAATTATGATCGCTGAGTCATTGGGTTTAGGGACGCATGCGTGCCACTTCTCCTCTCTTGACGCTCGCCACGTGTTGCGCATGCAGTGCATGATGCAGTGCCACGTTTCCTCTCTCCGCCTTGCATCTGGAAAGCTGTAAAAGGCTATATTTTTCAGATTAAGGTAATGTGAGAGGGACATGACAATAGCTCAAGCCATGAAAATTTGGAGTTTGAGCAGTGTGGAGTCCATTGATAGTCTCCAAATATCCATCCATATTCCACATAGCATAAGCATGCATCCATAACCCCCATAGCTTGAGCTTAAGGTAATGTGAGAGGGACATGACAATAGCTCAAGCTCAAGCTAGGAAAATTTGGAGTTTGAGCAGTGTGGAGTCCATTGATAGTCTCCAAATATCCATCCATATTCCACATAGCATAAGCATGCATCCATAACCCCCATAGCTTGAGCTTAAGGTAATGTGAGTGGGACATGACAATAGCTCAAGCTCAAGCTAGGAAAATTTGGAGTTTGAGCAGTGTGGAGTCCATTGATAGTCTCCAAATATCCATCCATATTCCACATAGCATAAGCATGCATCCATAACCCCCATAGCTTGAGCTTTTTTTGAGTTTATTTTGATTGCAGATTTGGGTTATTCAATGGATATGGAGTAAAATCAATTTCACAATGAAACCAGTATGGAGCAAGGTCAATTTAGCAACGAAACCATATGGAAGACCACATCCTCATAATCTTTTCTCTTGTTTTTCTTAAATAAACCTATGTACTTTTTGCAACATTGTGCCAAAATATAGATTGTCCTCCACCTCCCCTAAATCCACCTCTCACCTAAATTTCTACCATAGTTTTGTTAAATTTTGCCTTTTCACTTTAAATTTTAATACTAATTATATACAAATTTCTTCCATAAATCCACCTAAAACATGGACAACTATGTCCTAAAGATCTCCATGTCCTCTCATAGCTTGTTATTAGATGTACATTAACTTATACTAATGAGATAAATGTATTGTGACATAATAATCACAATAATTCTCACCTTCCAACTCTTAAACTTGAAGAGAAATAATGCCTTCATAGTATTGTGACATAATAACCACAATAATTCTCACCTTCCAACTCTTAAACTTGAAGAGAAATAGTGTCCTCATTTTCATCCACATGTCCATGTATTTTTATTTTTTTTCAAAAAAGTGCACAAAAACCAAACATATATGATGCATTTCGTAGGGTGTTTAAAAATACTTTCACATTGTCCTCCTCATACAAATTTCCTGTTTTTCTTTAATATCTTGAGGTGTTTCATTGTGTTATCACTCTGTAAATTTTTCCTGGTTGTTTGAGGAAAATTACAGAGATAACCTCTAATCAAAATTAGGATCAGAAACTAGCCCTTTCAATCCAGAGAAGGCTCTCTCCATGCACTCAATTACTTAAAGATTGATTATTTTGGGCTCAATGGCTAGATCTTGATGAATGAAGGCTTTCAAAGTGTGGCATAGCAGAGTGAGATGTCCAATGAGCATGGTGTCAAGATCTCAGATCAAAGATCTGTTAGATACTTGGTCAATACAACAGAGGTTGATCAAAGACCAGATAGAAAACACTTCTTTAAACAATTTAAATATGGTTGTAGATGGGGGATGAATAGAAAAAATATTCAAACTACAATAGAGCATCAGTCTAAAATGAATTCTAAAGTAGTTTTCAGAAGAAAAAAAAAAATAGAATATTTGTACAAGTATGCCATGAGAGAACACTCATAATAAAACATCTTCACGTGAATCTTTGAGGCCAAAGCTTTGGTACTTCTGATCGAGGAAAAATTCTATTAATTTCATAAAAAGATTACAACATGCGGTCACAAAGATATTTCTCACACCACTCGAACCAACCCCTCCTACATCCCAGATTACAAAATATATAGAAATTGTCCATCCCCAGGCTAAGGGATTCGAGCCCAACTAATTTCCTAATCATAGATTTAGTTACAACAAAACATGAACAACTTCTAAACTGACTGTTGGAATATAGGGTTCAGTTTTTTATTTAATAATTATACACAATTATATTCAAAATACATAAATTCATGACCAAATAACTAAATATTCTGAGTCTCCATGTCGACTTAGCACATATGCTCCAGCTGGAAATCCAATTAAGCGCTGATATAAAAAGGGCCTCGATGATTCATATGTCGACCTGGTTGTATGCTTGAAGAAAGGCCTCGATGACTCATAAGCCCGATATAATTTTAATGGAAATAATGAAAAGCTTCGCTTGGAATGACTTGAAGTTTAAATGATATAAAGTTTTACTTTTAATACATCACCAGACTTATAATATAAAAATATTATTTTTAAATTATATAAATAAAATTTATATTAATTTTATATAAAGAGCTTGGGTTTGATTTTGTATAACCGAGGCAAGATTAGCATTTTAAGTACCATTAAAAAGACTAGGAACTCAAAACCAAGGGATTGCGGGGGCGACCCACATGGAGACTTCGACAAATTTTAAATTTATCGTTATATAAAAAAACCAATTCTATATATTTAATTAATATAATATTTCAATTAAAATACATTGAATTATCACTCGGATGGGGTGCCAATGAGTGGGGTTGCCCCCCAATTCCAATTATGGTTATGATTCAGAGTATGCACCAACTGGTGGAGCATGACATTGATTCGATTCATGAAATTATGATAAAGTGGGGAGCATTAACGAAGGATAATACATAATTGATTTCATAAACTGATGAGGAATATTTATTTACATGAGTGTTGGGCAAAAATAATGGTTGGTTTAGAGTTTTTCTGGAGCATAGATTGGTTCTCTCATGACCGAGAGACATGGAATTCGAGAGTTCTTTTGTAAGGTAATCCCTTTTGTTCGGCTATGTCCTTGGTTTGGTCACCCTTTTCAAAGTCTTGGTCTTCTTTGATAGGCGCATTGGGTTTTTGGTGTCATTGGTGTCACTTCTATGAGGAGGGGTTAGTATTGTTGTTTAGTACTAGAAGGACATAAATGGATCTCTTTTGTGGGCTAGCTTCACTAATGTATTTTTGGTGGAATTGTGTAGTGTGGGTATGGTGTAATCTAGGTTTGGGGTTGTATTTATTCCTGGAAGCAATGATGGGTAGAGAGCCAGGTAGGGGGGAAGATGCATGTAAGAACAAGGGAAAGGAGGATGCATCTTCCTCTCGAACTAGGCAGTCCCCAATGAGAGATGAGAATGATGTGTGGGAGGAGAGACATCGATTTACATAAAATTGCTCGAAGGCTATGAAATAGGAAGTGGAGGCGCTAGAGGAGGTGGTTAGGGCCAAGTGTCGAATGATACATGATTAAAAGATAGTGGAGGGAATTTAGGGATGGATGGAGGACCCTATCCATTCCAGAACCCGACACAGAGTTTTTAGGACAATAGAGATGCACTGGTTTGCAAAGACTTTTGTGGAGGCCCTGGAGAAGAATAAGGGGGAGCTGTTAGAAAAACATGATCATGGAGCAATAATATAAAACAAATGCGGAAATAAAACACAGAAGATACACAATACAACAAAGACACAATATTCACGATAATGCACAGCCGCAATACAATTTCCTCATAAGAGAGGGTTTCCTTCCAGGGAATAAAACCCTAAAATAACTTCTATCATCAGATCTGTGACATTATAATGAACGGTCTAGATTGACTACAAAATTACAATATTTTACAAGGCAATTTTTCCCAAAATTTCGCTTCGGGGGTGCTGCCCCCGAAGCCCTCGCTAGGGGGGCTACAAATATTTTCGCCCCCCCGGACCCCCTTGGAGACAATTGTGGGGGGGCAAGAGCCCCCACACCCCCCTGTTAGGGAATGGGAGCCCCCACACCCCCCTGTTAGGGAATGGGGTCCAAGCACAGCTAAAACAAACCTCTGAATCATGAAGATAATCAGGCTCCACAACCAACAAGAGGAACAAGAATTATTCACATAATAAGAATATTCGAGGGTAATTTTGAAGCTCTATGCCATACAATATTTTAGGTAAATACTATAGTTTCAAAGGCAGAGGAAGTAAATGATAAAGGAAAGAAAGTGGAAGGATTCACTAGCTCGATTGGAACCAAAGTCAACCCCATAGTGATAGATGGAGACCCACAATCCCCAAAAGCTATCCAAGAGGATGGAGACATTGAACTAGCGCTAGAGGTAGCAAAGGAACAAAACAACCCCTCCCCAAGAATTGATATCGAGTCTTATAATGTTTGTTTCATATTTTCTTATTTTTTTTTAATGGTTAGAATGGACAACAATAAGATTATAGTTTTATTATCTTCCTATATAAACAATTTCTACTTGATAAACCTAATAATGACTAATAAACAACATATAATGGCTATCACTGGGCGAGGGTTTGGTTTCCCTTAGGGTAAGTCCCTCCCAATATTTTGATTTTGATGTAGCATATTTTTTTTTTATAACATAAATCTAAACTGAAACTGTTTTTATCTTAAACCAAAAAAAATACATTGAATTATATATTTCCCATACAATCACATTCCACGTGTCATTAAATCAAACACGCACAATATTAATTCAAAGTTAAGAATCTAAAAAATTTGATGCATGTAGGCTTAAAACTTCGCAATAGTTTTTTTTGACTGCATCATATAACAATAACCATATAACCATTGGCAACGTCGTAAGTAGTTTTCTTGACTATAATATAAAACTTAAAGGAGAGTACTTTCATTTTAATATAAATTAATTTATAAATAGAAATAACCATGGAATTATTAAGAATTTAAAATAATTTAATCACGTTAATTGTTTTACTTTATATTTTGTGTCGATCACATTTACTAAGTTTACTCATAATCCAAAACACAAAACCTTGCATGTTGTAATTTAATCAAAATTTCAATCATCACATCCAAAGCTGAAATTTCAAGCCCACAAATTTATATACTTGGATTCTCATTTACTTAATTAAGATTGAGACATACATACCTATCTCTCAATGGAGCACTACAAGCTTTCTTATTTAATAACCATAATGTGCATGCACACAGTGGTAATAGTGTAAATTCTAAATGATTCCCACTCATTCATATATATATATATATATAATTAATTAATTAATTAATTATGCATTAATTGGTTATCTATGGATTTACAACATAGAGGGCTGAGCATGGATATTGAATCCATTGAGTGACTAACATGGTAAAACGAACACCAATCAACCAATTCCTTGGTTTTTTTTGTTCCTCGTGGACACCTTTAGTATTATTTTCATCACAATTGCTAAGCTCTCATCTTAGTATAATAATAATAAGGTCATGTTCACATGAAGTTACACCATTAACATAAATATTAAAAACAAAATTTTAAATAATCATAATATTGTAGGGTGAATCCATGAATACGTGTAATACTTTTTAGTGAAATGTGGAGATGAGAATATGATACTATACATATTTTTTTAAATGAATCTTTCGAAACTTGTATATGTCGTATGAATATTAACATGCAATAAAAAAAACAATTTTTAAGGAATTGTTGTCTTTCTAACAATATTTATTTATTAATGTCTATTTTTTTTGTAAACTAGTTGGCTTTAGTATTCGTATGATACAAAAAAGAATATATGATGACACTCCCTATGGCCTGCCACTTGGGAAACCAAGACCATAGGAGTGACAACATATCATTTTTTCCATCATGCAAAAAACTACAATTTTATTAATGCTAATTGTAAACTGACATAACTTCCTTTCTATCATGCTATCAACAACAAAACAAGCATAAAAACAATGATGGAGAGAGTATCTAATGCTCCCCTCCTATAGAAACTAAGATAAATATGAGAGATTATGTTGAAGGTCCATCCTCCTGCTTCAATCAACCTCCCTTGAAGTTCTTCTCCATTGGCTCCTCATCTGAACCAGAATAGGGTTAGAGGGGGTGCCTCATATGCTAGGGATATGTCCATGTTCCCCCTAGGAGTTCCTTGACAATCTGCAAGAGTGTTGACAAAAATTTCAATATTGAGGATTTCCTAGAAAAGAGCATCAAATTTCCAATCCATGACGTGCAGGTCGTCCAATATGGCCCTATGTTGATTTCCCTTCTCATCAACAACTTGTGCAATAAATGCTTTGCTCATCTAGTATAATTCTGTGAGTTTGAATTTTTTTGTGTACCTATTACAAGAATATCCAAAATAATCTAGTCTTTAAAATATGCCTCTAGTTACTCCTTTGTGAGTTGTTGTCTCTACCATTTAACTTTATTTTCCATGTTATCAATCTCCCTTTTAGTATCTTCAAGAAATCGAAGATGGAAGCATGATGAAACCTTCATTGCATCTAGTTGAGCCCTTGTAAGGTGCCTAGCATTCTTGAAGGGGGGGGGGGGATGATTTAAGAGCCATGGGAGTACCTTTGTGTGTATTCCTCCTGATGTATATAGGGTTGGTAGCATGGCCAATAGGTTTCATGATTGAATATAGAGTAATACTAGAGACTAATGAGAAACCACCTAAGACAAATATGTATCGAAGGAGCATTTCCCATAATAGAAACATAGTAGAAAACCACAAAAGAAACCGTGGAAAGGAAGAGACAATAGCGGAGGAGGATCCAAAATCTAGGAAGAGACTGAAGTTTTTAGAATAGGGAAAGGTTTCTCCTTATGCCTTTGACCACATCATGTATCCTTTTCAGGATTGACCCTGCCCCCAACAACATAGAAGAGAATCTAACAACCAAACAAAAGGGAAAACCCTGAACTATGGGAATACCAAAGACTTATGCAACTGAGGGACAAGGTGATGTCAAGGATCAAGGATAGAACTTGCATGAAAGAAGAGGCTTTGAAATATAAGAGAAGATGAAGAAATGAAATACGAGATAGGGAGGTAGTAGAGTTCACCTCCCATAAACCACCCCTATCACCTAGTAAACTCAAAAGATTCATCGACCAACCCTTAGCACATTGTCAAAGGAAAACCAAAATGAATCCTAAACTATAAAAACATGAAGAAATTTTTTGACTAGGGGTTCTGAAACTTGCTTCCAAATGCGTGAATTAAGCTCAATTCTGTGAAATCGGGAGTTGGTCGTGGTTGTAACCTCTGTTGCATGGTTTTTATATCAAACACTAACATGGTCTATAAAAACTCACTTGCCAATTTGTTCCATGATGGAAATACCAATCATTATTATGCCCTCATCATTCACACAATTTCCATCCAAACTATCCATTCCAACTATAAAACCTTTTGTACCGAAGTAGTACAGTCCACGCACCATTAAAGGGACTAGAGGGTGTTGTTTATCATGGCCTCTCTCAACCACATGGGAGAGGTCTTCTCTCTTTCTCTTGACACATAATCCAGGGAAAAAACATTAATGTCATTTAATGTGTTAAATTTTCATTTAACTAAATGCTTGTCCTTGCAAATTTTTGGAAAAGTTAACAATGAATTTTATTTCCATCAATTAATTCAATAATCAACGTATAATTTTCAAAAACAAAATATACGAGCATGATGTACATAGAATGTAGTAGATCCCACTTTTTGTTTTTGGAAAATTATATTTTTTATTATCTTTCAAAGCCAACCAATCAATATTGGAATCACATTTTATACACCTTTTTGTTCCCGTCAACTTTTTCCCTATTGTTTACATAAATTGATAAAACACAAATATTGTTTTAAGAGGAAACATCCATGGGGATCCTGCATATTTAAAAAAAAATTAGTCGTGTAACTTTTATGCTACTGATTTTTCTTCGAGCACCTTTGGTACTGTGGAATTTTTTTTGAAGCATAGTTTTAAAAGAAAACAAATTAAAAATATAATATGAAATGGAAAGTGTGAAAATGATACATGATTGGATAGAACATTCATTGACAAATGCATTGGCATCAAATTTTACACCTAAGATGAAACATATGAAGGGGTTTCACCCCTAGTAATTTGCACTTGTAGAAAATCTTGTAGCAAAGGGGCTAGATTTTAGTATTTATTTAGCTTGATCGAGGGTTATTATAAAGCTCAATCGAGTGTATAACAAAGATTTTCAAAATACCTCGATCGAGGGTTAATTAAACCCTTGATCGAGGTCTTTGTGGGTTAAGAAAAATATTTGGATCAATATAATAGCTCGATCAAGGTTCCTATCGTCATTGTTGCAAATATAAATAAGAGCCTCATGGCCCATTTATTGCTATTTTATTTTTAAAAAAGGGCCTTCATGAAGCTATAGAGCTTGATCGAGTTCTATAGTTCAATTAAGGTCCTAACTCTAAATTGATGACTTTCTTAGCTCATACACACACCTCGATTAAGGTTTTGTTGATTCTTTCCATCAAGAAACCTTGATTGAGGGCTTATCTAAGCGCTCAATTGAGCTATCAGTACCTCAATCCAACGCTTTAAATTATCTCAATTGAGGATCATAAAATCTACTATATCACCCTCTCGCTTTCCAAAAAGTGTTACTGAATTCACCCTGTAGTGCTTGCATGGACATAACCATAATCTATATGAAAATTGACATAAAGAGGGGTCATTTCAACCTACAACAACAATGCATGGAGCTCTTGCAAGCAACATTATGATCGTGGAAATTATTGTTATGAGAAGCAGAATAGTAGGAGCACTTTTTCTACTACCACTACTACATATTGTAAAATTTGCGACGACTACTTGCGACGAAAGTACTCTTTCGTCGCAAAATTCAAGAGAAAAAGTTCAATTATTCAATTTTTTCCTAAATCCACCCCGTATTCGTCGCTATATAGACGAATGTACTTTGTCTAAATTAATATTGTCAAAGTTCGTCGCAATAGCGACAAATGACCGTTATAAGTGACCGTTAAATATGACAAGTAAATAGGTAAACAAGAAGAAATATTTTAGGTCACGGTCTTCGCAATTGCGACAATGGTGACCTAAAATTGAACTATAAATATTTGACGATTTAAAGATGTTGCGACAATCTTGCTATAACAATGGCGGTTCCGAAAGGGTATTTTTGTGCAGAAGTTATGCGGAAGAATGTCACAGAATATAGTTAGAGGTGGGGAAAAAAGTAAAGCAGGTGAAAAGGGTGATGGTAGATGTTAAAGCCCTTGTAAAAAATGTTGCCTCATATGTCCCGTAATAATTTTAATAGCAACAACTACAAAACATTGTAGGAAATATGGGCACATTGATGGCAGATCGAATGAATATTGTCCCATGGTAATTAGCTATATATTCATTATATTTTTTTATTTTTTCAATTATATATATATATTGTTTGAATGTTTGTTATAGTATACACTAATTTTGCATGATTGTTTGTAATTATAAAGTTAGAGTTGCCCTCTAACTTTCCGCAGAATATTGCACCAAGTATTCGTAGAAATGATGTTGTACAAGCTGAGGAACATCATGACCAAGAAAATGAGGATCTCATGGAAGAAGATGATGGGACAAATCAAGTTAATGATCCCATGAAAGAAGATGATGGGACAAATCAAATGATCCAAGATTTATTTTCGCAGCCGGATGAGGATGGGGACAATGCTGGTATTTATGATGAACCTCTATTAGAAAAGGAAAATAAACGACTTTATGAAGGATCAAGATCAAATCTTCTCTCCGCTACATTACTGCTAGTGAACTTAAAGGTTATGAATAATTTGTCGAACACTTGTATGGCACATATCCTAAGGTATGTAATATGTTTTATCTCATATTATACATAAATGTTGATTTTTTTCTATTTGTGTTTAGTGTTAATTAATGTGTAAAATAAGAATGCAATTTTTACAATTAGTATTCTTACATTAACTAGTTATTTGTTATGTTGTAGATTGTTAGGTGAATTTGTGTTACCATCGTCAAATATTTTACCTCACACATATTGAGGTTTTCATGCCATTATGAAAGACATTGGAATGGATTATCAAACTATAGATGCATGTACTAATGACCATATTATATATTATGGACAATATGCTTCGAAAATAGAATGTCCGCAATGTCTTATCAATAGATATCGAACCGATCAAGTAACAAAAAAGGGTGTCTCGAAAGGTTCTTCGTCACATTCCCATAATTCCACGTTTGCAGCGATTGTTCAGGTGTGAAAGCATAGCACAATTTATGGATTATGATGCATGTAACCAAATTGGAGATGGTGTTCTTCAAATGCCTGCCGATGGTTCTGCATTTAGGGAAATTGAGGAAAAATGGGCAGATTTCAAAGATGAACCTTGTAATGTTAGGCTTTCATTAGCAGTTGATGGTGTTAATCCATTCGGAGAGCTTAGATCTATTTACCTAGTGTGGCCTATTTTTGTTATCAACAATAACATTCCTCCTTGGATGTCAATAAAGAGGGAGCACATAATGTTGACAACGATTGTTCCAGGTATTTGTTTACATTAATTTTTTGAATTTAACATTTT
>SNQJ01S0045360.1:0-18071 GCA_010110895.2 Picea sitchensis | reverse complement strand
ATTACCGGCCAGAGTTACATTCAATGAAATGAAAGGAAAACGGAAAGGAGCCGATTGTAAAGTCTAATGTTATGTCAATTCCGTTCATATTTTTCGTGTATATTTTTAATGCATAACTTACGGAGCCTAGAAAAAAAAATCTAATTTTCCGAAAATTTCAATTATGCTCACCGTTAGCTAATTTTTAATTTACTTTTTGATGCATATATCGTTGATCAGAATTTTGTGAGGGAGTTGATTGGGGTAATGTTCATATAAATCTTTGGATGTGAAACATGGTGTATTACTTATAAATGTTGATTTGTGAAACATGGTGTGTGTATAATTTATTAAGTGTATTATTTATTAAATGGTGTATTGTATTATTATTTATTAAATGTTGAATGTGAAAATTATTATTTATTAAATGTTGTATTGTATTATAATTTATTAAATGTTGAATGTGAAACATGTTGTATAATTTATTAAATGTTGAATGTGAAGCATGTTTGTATAATTTATTAAATGTTGTTTGGGGTAAATGTTGATATATATATTTGGATGTGAAACATGGTGTATTATTTATATAATTGATATATATCTTTGGATGTGAAACACGGTGAAATTGGGATAGAAGTTAGTTAATTTATTGACACAAACTAGTCTACTTCATTAAGGGGATTTAAACTAAGCAAACTAGTCTACTTCATTAAGGATGGAATCTTTAACTAGTTTAGCTTAATTTAGTTCTGTTTATTTAACTAGTTTAGTTTAGTTTAGTTCAGTTTAGTTCTGTTTATTTAACTAGTTTAGTTCTATTTATTTAATTAATTAATCTTGTTTATTTAACTAGTTTAGTTCTATTTATTTAATTAATTAATCTTGTTTATTTAACTAGTTTAGTTCTATTTATTTAATTAATTAATCTAGTTACGACATAAACTAGTCTACTTCATTAAGGGGATTTTAATTAATTAATCTAGTTACGACATAAACTAGTCTACTTCATTAAGGGGATTCTTGGGATGGAATCTTTAATTAATTTAGTTACGACATAAACTAGTCTACTTTCATTAAGGGGATTCTAGGGATGGAATCTTTAATTAATTTAGTTAATCTGTTGTTGTCAACATAAACTAGTCTAGTTTATCTAGTTGACATAAATTACTTTCATTAAGGGGATTCTAGGGATGGGGATTCTTGGGATGGAATTTTTAATTAATTTAGTTACGACATAAACTAATCTAGTTTATCTAGTTGACATAAACTACTCTAGTCTACTTTCACTAAGGGGATTCTATGGAATCTTTAATTAATTTAGTTACAACATTTCAATTAATTTAGTTAATCTGTTGTTAGGGATGGAAGCTTTAATTAATTTAGTTATGACATTTTGATTAATTTAGTTAATATGTTAATTTAGTTAATATGTTAATTTAGTTAATATGTTAATTTAGTTAAATTAATTTAGTTAATCTGTTGTTAGGGATGGAAGCTTTAATTAATTTAGTTATGACATTTTGATTAATTTAGTTAATATGTTGTTAGGGGTGGAATCTTTAATTAATTTAGTTAATATGTTAATTTAGACATTTTGATTAATTTAGTTAATATGTTGTTAGGGATGGAATCTTTAATTAATTTAGTTATGAATCTTTGATTAATTTAGTTATGAATCTTTGATTAATTTAGTTAATATGTTGTTAGGGATAAAATCTTTAATTAATATTTAATTTAATTAATATTTAATTTAATTAATATTTAATTTAATTAATATGTTGTTAGGGATGAAATCTTTGATTAATTTAGTTATGAATCTTTGATTAATTTAGTTATGAATCTTTGATTAATTTAGTTATGAATCTTTGATTAATTTAGTTAATATGTTGTTAGGGATGGAATCTTTAATTAATTTAGTTAATATTTTAATTAATTTAATTAATATGTTGTTAGGGATAAAATTAATATGTTGTTAGGGATGAAATCTTTAATTAATTTAGTTAATATGTTGTTTTTTTTCCAACAGAAAATGTTGCTTTATATTATATTGAAATATAAATTGTTCTATTACAAAAGTAAACATCAGGCCCATAGGCCACTATACCTCTATACCTACCATAGCAGTACCAAACATAACAAAAAGGTATACCTCCCATAACAAAAAGGTATACCTCCCATAGCAGTACCAAACATAACAAAAAGGAAACTGCCCATCATCACTTATACCTAAACATAACAAAAAGGTATACCTCCCATAACAAAAAGGTATACCTCCCATAGCAATACCAGACATAACAAAAAGGAAACATAGCAATACCAGACATAACAAAAAGGAAACTGCCCATCATCACTTATACCTGTCAATCAAGCCCATATCAATGGATCTATCAAACATAACAAAAAGGAAACTGCCCATCACTTATATGGATCTACCAAACATAACAAAAAGGAAACTGCCCATCACTTATACCTGTCAATCAAGCCCATATATATGGATCTACTACCCATCACTTATACACATACCGACAAAACCTAGCCCCATCAAAGATTCCAACAACACAAAAAATTCAACAACAAAAAGACCTCTGTCAATCAAGCCCATATATATGGATCTACAGTGGCTTCTCCCACTATTCTCCTAACATCAAAAGATATATGTGGCTAATATAAATCTAAAAACAAATGTGGACCTTCATGACCTCCTTCAACTTGGAAGTATTCAATTTTCCCTGGGACTTTTAATAAAGCTAGTTTTGATAGCATGTTTGCCTCTGTATTGTCTTCTCGATAGATATGCTCAAAAGATACCTTATGAAAAAACTTTTATAAGATCAGATAGTCTTTCCTTCCAGCATTCCATAGATAGCATAGTCTTTCCTTGTCTTTCCTTCTAGCATTCCATAGATAGCATAGTCTTTCCTTCCAACATTCCAGAGATAGCACCTAGAGACTACCTTTTCCTCACAACCAATCAATAACTATCTTTGAGTCCCCCTATACCAAGAGCTTCGATATGACTAAACGTGAGGCCAATGTCAATAGAGCCCACTCTCCCAACAACTCTGCTCTGGTATTTGTCCCAGGCCCACAATCGATTATCCATTTGATTATTTTGTGATCACTAATCTTTCATATCCCTCCCGCCCCACAACAATTCACAGATGCAACTGCTGCCCCATCAAACCATTCGGTCGAGCCTTCCATCATCGATCACAACGACCTTCTTTTGATAGCCTTTGGTTTATTAGGAGTCTTATAATCAGCCATGTGTAGTAATGACAGGAACGCCACCTTCTGAGCGGATGGAACCCCATTTTCAAAAATGGTGAGGTTCCTCTCTTTTCGAATATTCCAGCATATATAAAGTGGAAGAGTGAGATATTATGTATACAACAATCTCTATTTTTTAAACTGTTCATTCATGGAGTTTCCTGTCCAAGCCCTTGGGAATTTTAATTTTGATTTGATTCTTTCCCATACAGAACAGGTGAAGGGGCATTCGGCAAATAGATGGAAAATAGTTTCCATATTCTTCTTACATAGCATGCACCAGCTGGGACCTTCAAAACCTCTACACTGCAGAATTCCCCATGTTAATATCTTGTTTTCTACCACTAGCCAGATAAATAACTTTAATTTCAATGGACATTCCCAGGACCATAGCGATTTTCTCCAACCACCGATCACCATAATTTGTTTTTTGTTTTCAATGGCCTCATATATATTTTTAACAGTGTGATCCTTCCTGAAGTGTCTCCACTCGTCCACATAAGAATGTCTGGTTTCCTAATTAGTTGTGCACCATTATTTATGATCATGCAACGGAAATCCTGCCATTCGGTTGCTAAAGGGCCCTCAATACCCATCTCAGTTCTTTCAATCCAGTTGGGACCAATTGAGCCTGGACAAGAATCTTTGATCACTTGATATAAAAAGTGCATGCCTTGTTGGTTTAAAATTGTTATCAATTCTTCAAACAACAGAGCCTCTTCTCCCATACCCAATATATTATCTTTGCCAATCATTATCAATTCCCTCGAACCCAGAAGCCAGGCCATCCAGTGCAATAGAATATGTAATGATTTTTGGAGATATATCCAAGTTGGTGAACCTTTTGTTCCCTCCAACGGAACCATACGAAGCCAACATGCCACAGAGACAGAGGGGAAATACTTTGATTTTGGAACACAGTGTCATACTTCATCTAGCATCAAGGCCCTCCAAAGGGTGTTTACTGCCATAGATTTACTAAAACTATCCAAGTTCCTCAAGCCCCCACCCCCATGCTTGTTTGGACGAGCGATAATCTGCCAGCTACATAAATGAATACCCTTCTTTTTTCTTTTCCCATTCCAAATAAAGTTGAAAACAATTTGACGAATTTTAGTTAGAACTAATGAGGGGATATTTTCCAAAGCCAGACAGTATACTCGCTGACTTTCCAAGACCGCCTTTATCAATACTAAGCACCCACCCAAATTCATCCATTTATTGCACCAATGGCTGATATGTCTTTCATATTTTGCTATAAGCCAATCCCACTCCTCTGCTTTGTACCTGCCAACTTTTAAAAAATACCCAAGGTAATTAAATCTATCAGATAGATCATTGAATTTATAATAAACGGTAGTTTATAATGTATCCAAAACAGCTTGTTGGGCACCAAATTGATAAAAGGAGGATTGTGTGCATTAATCATTAGCCTGATTGAGTTGCAAAAAAGGGTCAATATCTTATGTATCTCTAACCATTCAAAGATCAATGCTTTGGACATAATCAAAATATCATCTACGAATAGTATACGGATAATCTGAATTATTCTGGATACCTTTATTCCCTACACTAATCCATCCTCTTGTCCTTTTTTTAATGCTAGACTCAAACTTTCCAGAACCAAAATAAAGAGCAACGGAAATAACAGACACCCCTATTTGAGTCCCCTACCACTTCTAAAAAATTATGTTGGTTCTCCATTTATTAGAATTGTGTAAGTTGTAGAAGATATGCATCCCATAATCCACTTGGTTGTTTGCATGCCAAAACCACACTGTAATAGAACCAGTCGCATGAAGTCCCAACTGATACAATCGTAGGATTTTTTCAAATCAATCTTTAGTATAAGAGCCTGTAGAGTTTTTTTCTTTTATGCTGTGAATGCATTCCTGTGTTGTATCGATGGCATCAATGATTTTTCTACCTTTTAGAAAACCGAATTGTTCCTCTGATAGTGTCCTTGATAAGATCAATCTAATTCGTTTTTCAATGATCTTAAAAATAATTTTGTAACAGAGGTTAAACAAAGCAATCAGCCTGAAATCCCCAAAGGATGTCGGTCCACTAACCTTGGGGATAAGTGCTATAAATGTCGAGTTTAGAGAACTGTTCACCACACCGGATAATCTGGATTCCTCGACAACCTCCAAAATATCACCTGCAACCAAATCGAAGAAAAACAAGAAGAACTCCGCTATCCATCCATCTGGATCGGGGCTCTTATCTTTTGTAAATCCCCTTAGGACCTCAATCACTTCCTCCTGTGTACATGGTTTCTCTAACAAAATCAATTCCTCCTCCATAACTAAACTTGGATACCGATAGACGGATGCAATCTTTTCCACAATCATATTATGTGAAGATTCTTTATAAAAAAGAGATAAAATATCTAACTACTTCTTTCTTGATAGCCTCTTGTCCAATATGAATATTGTCACTTTCATCTTTTACCTCCCATAAGTTCTTTTTGTTCCACTTGAAGCTGGAAAACCGGTGAAAGTATTTTGTATTCTTGTCCCCTAACTGTATCCACATTGCCCTTCTCTTTTGCCACCAGAGTTCCTCCTTAGCCAACAGTAACTTGTTCCTATTTGCTTCAAGAGTTTTCAAACGGTCATTTGGAATATCACTATGATGTATCTCAATACTCTGTTTTGTAAGAGATGCGATCTCCCCTTCAATTTTTTATAAAGTAATTAGATCTGTTTTTTTCTTGCCCACTATCCAATTATTTACCTTGAGTTTTAAATTACATAACTTCTTTGCCACTCTAGATTGAGCTCCTTCCACCCCTTGCTCCTGCTGTGAATGCCAAACCTCTCGAACAATATTAGCAAAGGACTCTTCTTTTATCAATATCGGATTAAATTTGAATGGGTAAGCCACCAAATTGACACCATAATCTAATTGTAAGATCATTGGAGCATGATCAGAGATATACGAAAGATCCACCCAATATCTGTAGCAAGCCAAATCCAAAAGAATCTCCTCTGATGTGTAAACCCTATCTAATATTTTTTGTATCTCAGCAGCTCCACTTCTCCCATTTCACCAGGTTGGCATCAACTCTGTGGGCATCACATCCACTAAATTATGTTTAGAGAAAAGATCTTTGAAGAATGTCACCAATGGATCTATTAAATCCGACACCCCCCACACTTCCTCTATGATGGTAGAGAAATTTAAGTCGCCCGCAAGAATAAAATTTCTCTGATCAAGTAAAAAAAATTCTTCCACCAGTTCCCAGAACTGTTTGCGGTTTATACACAGGCCATAGACATTTAACAAGCAAATTTTTTTTCTTTTTGGTATATGTAGACCTGTCAGTAATATGCCACCTACACATAGATAAGGTTGTAGATTTACTATGTTAGGATTCCAAGCCACCAATAGTCCTCCTGACTTTCCAATTGAACTAACTGCACTATACATCCAATTAGGGCATAAAGATAACATAAACTTATGGGACTTTTCCTCATCAACTAAGGTTTCTTGTAGGAAAATGAGATCGGGTTTTGTAGTATCAATCATTCTACACGTGGAGGGAAACTTAAGGGGGCATCCCACCCCTCTAATGTTTAGGGAGAGGAGGATCATGATTTCTCCCTTGCCAGGGCTTTCATGCCTCTAAGCGCCCCTAATTCCATATTTGTAGACATAGTTCGATCATTCAATGAGGGTTGATTCCCTAGCTTCTTGCGTGCACTCCTTGTTTTTATGGGAGATGTTTCATATCCTAAACCCCTCGACCAAGCATGTGCTTTCCCCTGGTCTTCTTTCTCAGTACAATGTTCCTTTTCTTTATCACAACACGAGCTCTCAACAGGTATCGACCCCCAGAAGGTTTGTAAAGGAACAAGACTTGTGGTTTCCCTAAGTGACTGGAATTGTGAATCATTCACAGGATCCAAAACTGGCTCCATTACATGGTGATTAGTAGTCAGAGTAGCATGTAGTACTTTTTCCAATGGGGGCTCGACCAAAGGAATAGTAGTTAAGGTAACAGTCGAGTTGACTAGAGGAGGGACACTAACAAGAGTGGTCAGATAGGTCTTTTCAGAAACACAAGGATGGTCACAACCGATTGTAGAGTCCACCTCTTGACTAGCAGTAAACATAGATGAAGATTTTGTCGTGGATACAACATTACCCAAGAAATCTTTTTTCCAAGAGGATAACTTAAAAAATAAGGTTTGGCAAAAGGATTTCAGCTTACCTAAGAATGTGTCAGAAACAAATTCCATAACATCTTCATCACTCACAGCCCCACACCGGCCCAGTTCTAGCATATCAAGTTATGCTTCACTCATGTAAAGATCCTTGGTGGATTCCTCCAAAATGTCCTCGACCACTGAATCCTCGATACTATTGTGACAGTCTTTGCATAAGTGTCTCATCCTTCTGCATGAAGAGAAGTAGAACAAAATACCTTGATAATCTATGTGTTGAATAGTAACTTGGACGAGCCATTCCACTTCTATAGAATCCATTAGACCAGACTGACTATCCAACTACTGTCATACCCACCTCGGCCTTGCCTCTGAGTCTATTCATGATTCTCATCATTCGTTGTAGATTTCAACTCCGGAACCCAACTATTGCCAGCGAAAGAAGAATGAAGCTTAGGTAATAACTATGGAGTAAGGTCAGGTATGGTCTTTAAGGACGGTATTAAAGGCTCTGATAAATGATAGCCTCTGTTCTTTAAATTGCACAGTTCATCCACTGTCTTGAAGAGACCTTCTCTATCCCAATCCTCCTCGTCCGATGCACCCAAGACCCTGTTGGCCTCATTAGCCATATTTCTTTACTTGCCACCTTAAACAAACCCCTATCAACACTATACACCAGTCTGATCACCCACTGTGGGGTTAGGATCCCATGCCTCCCTCGAGTTTAGAAAAATTATGATTATAGTAATGAATAGTGCCACCAAGAAGTCCACTATCAATGGGATTCCGACAAAGAAGGATCAATTAAACCATTCTAGGCGTAAGTAGATAAGACAAAACCGTCGATTCTTGCATAACCTTCCAGTTTTCCCACCAATATTACTAAAACTAAAAACATTATCCAACCAAAACATATATCAGAGCTACCCCAGTGACCAAATTTAGAGGAGTCCTAAACCAAAATAACCAGTTTCTAAAAATAGTAAATGGCCATGGATAACTACTAACCAATATTTGGCCTACTGCTAAAAAAGGAAGCCCACCAAAACACTAATTCAAAAAAATTGTCTCTCCTCCATCGCCCCAATTAATATGTTATTGACATAAACTAGTCTAGTCTACTTTCATTAAGGGGATTCTAGGGATGGAATCTTTAATTAATTTAGTTACGACATAGGGGATTCTAGGGATGGAATCTTTAATTAATTTAGTTAATTTGTTTAATTAAACTATTGTTGATATAAACTAGTCTAGTCTACTTCATTAAGGGGATTCGACCTGAGCATTAAGCAAATGTTCAACTAAAAGGGGATTCAAGGATATTGTTGATATAAACTAGTATAGTCTACTTCATTAAGGGGATTCAACCTAAGTATTAAGCAAATGTTCAACTAAAAGGGATACAGGGATGGAATCTTTAACTAATTAGGGGATTCAATCTTTAACTAATTAGAGGATTTAATTAATTTAGTTAATTTATTGTTAGGGATGAAATCTTTAATTAATTTAATTAATCTTTTGTTGACATAAACTAGTCTTTGACCTAAGAATTAAGCAAATGTTCAACTAAAAGGGGATTTAGGGATGGAATCTTTAATTAATTTAGTTAATCTTTTGTTGACATAAACTAGTCTACTTCATTAAGGGGATTCAAATTAAGCATTAAGCAAGTAAAGGCGATTCAAGGATGGAATCTTTAATTAATTTAGTTAATCTTTTGTTGACATAAACTAGTCTACTTCATTAAGGGGATTCAAACTAAGCATTAAGCAAATGTTCAACTAATAAAAAATGAATGTCCAACACATTAAAGGGATTCAAACCAAGCATTAAGCAAATGTTCAACTAATAAAAAATGAATTTCCAATGAATTTCCAACAACAAGAGGGGATTCAAACTAAGCATTAAGCAAATGTTCAACTAATAAAAAATTAATGTCCAGTGAATGTCCAACAACAACATAGGGATTGAAGAGAAAATGTTCAACTAATAAAAAAATGTTCCCTACCCCTACCCTTATATGTGAGGGTGGGGGAATAGTAGAGAAAGAGGAATAATATAGTTTTCTCTATTATTGAAGTTTTCTCTATTAGTGAGGGTGAGGGTGGGGAAATAATATAGAAAACTTAATATTTTTTCTCTATTATCTCCCCACCTCCACTAGTGAGGGTGAGGGTGGGGAAATAATATAGAAAACTTAATAAGTTTTCTCTATTATTTCCCCACTCCACCCTCATATATGCGGGTATTATTCCCCCAACCCTAATAATTTTTCTCTATTATTTCCACCACCTCCACCCTCATATATGAGGGTGAATAAGTTTTCTCTATTATTTTCCCACCCCACCCTCATATATGTCGGTATTATTCCCCCACCCCTAATAAGTTTTTTCTATTATTCCCCCATTCCCACCCTCATATATGAGGGTGAGGGTGGGGGTAGGGGAATAATAGAAAAAACCAATTGTGTTTCTACTTCAAGCATTAAGCTTATGTTCAACTAAGTATGAGGGTGAGGGTAGGGGAATAATAGAAGAAAAAAACAATTAATGTTTCTACTTCAAGCATTAAACATGTTCAACTAAAGACATTTCAAAATGACATTAAACCAAATCTTCAGCGACAATTGAGTTTCCCTACTTCAAGCATTAAGCCAATGTTCAACTAAGGGGACCCAAATGCCCAAGCATTAAGCTACCCTTCAACTAAGGGTACTCAAACTAAGCATAAGGCAACTGTTTAATTTGTCCAAGCATTAAGCTAATGTTCAATGAAGGGGACTCAAACTTCAATTTGTCCAAGCATTAAGCTAATGTTCAACTAAGGGGACTCAAACTAAGCATAGAGAAAATTTTCAACTAAGGAGATTCAAACTAAACATTAAGCACATGTTCAACTAGTAAAAAAATTCCAACAACAACTTTGGGATTCTACTTCATTAAGGGGATTCAAACATTCAAACTAAGCATGGGATTATTTGGGATTCTACTTCATTAAGAGTATGTCCAACAACAAATTTGGGATTCTACTTCATTAAGGGGATTCAAACATTCAAACTAAGCATGGGATTATTTGGGATTCTACTTCATTAAGGGGATTCAAACATTCAAACTAAGCATGGGATTATTTGGGATTCTACTTCATTAAGGGGATTCAAACATTCAAACTCAACTTGGGATTTTGATTGAAACTAAGCATTAAACAAATGTTTAGTAAAAAATGTCCAACAACTACTTTGGGATTCTACTCCATTAAGGGGATTCATACTACTTCATTAAGGGATTCAAACTAAATAGGATTCTACTTCATTGATTCAAACATTCAAATTTAAACTAAGCATGGGATTCTACCTCATTGATTCAAACATTCAAATTTAAACTAAGCAGTTCTATTTCATCAAAGGGGATTCAAACATTCTAGATTCAAATTAAGCCTTCAGCAAGTGTTCCAATTCAGAGCTAGGCATAAAAGAAATATAATTAGGAGTTCTAGAATTTGGCATGGAAATAGAGTATTCCAATTAGTCAAATCAAATCTTTAATCAGTCAAGTTGGAGTTATTATTTTCAATTAGTCAAAAATCTCCAACATGGTTGGAATAATTTTACATATTTTTATATTAGTATTCTGGATCCAGCAACTTGTGTGTAACAAGAAATTAAGCTAATCTAACAACAACAATTAGTTAATCCAACAACAATTTATTAATCCAAAATTTTAGATTTCAACTAATTGGGTTAATCTAACAACTAGTTAACTTAAATTTTTGTGGTTTTTAGCTAATCCAGGTATGTATTTTAGCACAATGTGGATGTCCAGCAATATTGACAACAAGAAGTTAACCCAAAAAATTCATCCCAAAAATTTTATGTGTTTTTTAACAATGTGGTAACCCAACCCAAACAATATTGACAACAACAAGTTAACCCAAAAATTTCATGTGTTTTTTTAACAATTTGGTAACCCAAAATTTTATGTATTTTTTAAAACAACGTGAACATTGTAAATATTAACCCAAAATTTTATATATTTGTGAAATGCAAAATTATATATATTTTTTTTAATAATGTAAACGTTCAACAATGTGGATGTCCAACAATATTGATAACAACTATTATAATAACTATTTTTTTTTTAGTAAAATAAAAGGAGAGCATATATGTGTACCTCAAAACTTTGAATCAATGCAAAGAGATCTGTGTTTGGCCACCTATGTTTGTGCACCTGTTTCCATCATAACCTTGGAAACCGGAACGTGTGGCTTGCATATATCTTAGAATAACTATGAAGTATGACATGACAAGTTTCATGTTTAAAAAATATTACATGTCTAGTATCATGCATCAAAAGTGTGACATGCCTAGTATCATGCATCCAAGACTGTAACTCATACTAGCCAACGGGACATGGAAACCATACACCAGAGACATACAAAGCTAACAAAAGTATGAAACTGGTTCTTGATATACAAAAATAAAGAGGTTAGAGTGGTGTTGAACCTAAGTCCCATCAGGCTATATGAAGTGGGAGATGAGTCTTTGTTGTCCACAGGTTGGGCAACATTTTTTCATCCCAGGTACCATGCCAAAGAGTCAGACTTATAGGGCCCATGCATCCCGATTGAGGGTGTATTGAGTGCTCTGAGATTGCTCCTCCAGGTTCTGCCTCATATCAAAGATCAGTTGGAAGTGGTCATCCAAAAGGAAATGTTGATTGAGATGAGGTTGCTCAATTTTCCCACCGGTGCGCTGAGCCGTATCTTCATCCAAGGTTGTTGGAGAAATTTCTATCAAGTCCGTTGGAAGAATTTCACATCCAAAGACCACATTCTAGGAAATTGGCATTTAGGCAATCAATCTGTAAAACCAACTGGGAGAGTTTCTTCTTCAACAAACATCCACCCATGGTATTCCAAAGAGGCCTTGTTTAGGGATTAGAATGTTGATATTAAATATGCCATGTCTTGTGAGCTACAGCCAAAGAGTTCTTCCTCAGACTGGAGCTTCTAGGTCAGGCATGAATTGTCAGAGGGTGCAAGGGACAGGTGAGGAGTGTTGGGCAAAAGGAAAATCAAAGCCAATGTTGGCCAATGCTACTGGTGGTTTTAGGAATTGAGAGCTCTCTGAGGGATCAGAGTCATGAGAGCAAGAAAATTGTAATAATGGGAGGCCCTCTTTTGGGTTTGTCACCTTTGGGCATAATGGAAAAAGAGACTGTGGCTAGAATTTACTACACTGGTGGAGTGAAGACTGACTAGGAGGGAGGCCAACAGGTGATGGAGAGCCTTGAGAGGCTGGAATGACAGAGTGTTCACAACTCTAGTCTGGAGAGTAGGATGATGATAGATTAACTCAAAGGAATTAATGGGAGATGTTGGAATATGAAGAATGGCAGAGTGCTTGAGAGCGCATACCTTCATAAAGGCCAAAGAAATGACTGCAAGGACTGACATGAAAGTAGAGGTGACTTCTACTTGATGTCTCGTACCTTCTCCTTTACTCCAGCATTGGATCACGAGGGGAGACATTGAAGTCTGGATGGTGTTGCAGAGCATTACCATTACTACCAGGTGAGAGCCCGTCAATCAAGAGGAATGGTTGTATGGTTGATGATTGGGGGTATTAACTTCCCTCATCGCATGCACACCACCTTTCTCTCCCTAGCCAACTTTCACCCCATCCATGGATTATTATAATAACTAATTAAGATAAACTAAAATTCCTATTATAATAACTAATTAAGATAAACTAAAATTCTATGTAATGTAGATGTTCAACAATATTGATAACAAACTATTATAATAGCAAGATTAAGATGATCCAAAATTCTATGAAATTAAATTAATTCAATCCTAATCAAAATAAGTAGGCTAATCAAAATCCCTATGCATTTTACATGAATGAATGTAAGATATTATATGTAGTTAAAAGCATCCAAGATCCTACAAATGTTATGTAAAGTGATAAAACATCAAAATCCTATGTTTTTTAATGAATGTGGATGTTTTATGTAATTAAGCTTATCCAAAATCCTATGAATTTATGTAATTAAGCTTATCCAAAATCCTATGAATATGGATATTGTTTATGATTTTTAGTTTATGTTAGTGTTACACATGTAAGTTAGTAATATGGGATACCATGTCTAAATTGCATCACAAACTTTGCTAGTCTTTTATATTTTAACAACGTTCAACAATGTGAATAACTAATTAAGATAATCCAAAATTTTATGTAATTAAACTAATTCAAAATCCTAATCCAAAATTTATGTAAATAAGCTAATCCAAAATCCTATACATTGGAACCTTGTCATGCTTTATGGATTTTGATTTCCTTCTATCCTTGGATTTTTGGATGGATAACATATTAACTAGGTTGCAATACTAACTTTGATAGTGGTGACTTAGTGGAAATGGGTCCAAGTGGCCTATCTCTTAAGGTTGAACAAAACAAATTAATGATACCTCCTCATATATTCACGTTAGTTTAAATGTCTCTGAAGTTTAACGAAAACATTTCAAAAATTGATGTTACATATAAACAATTTATATGTGAAACATAGTGAGTGCAACCCAAATGAGCAAGGAAATCTACAGGTGGGACTTTTATAGGTGAACACTCAAACAAGTAGTTAACGAATGGACATCTATTACATATTGGTAGTGTGAAGAGTTATCCAACTTATAAATTATTGTTTTCTTAATCATCACTATCGACTTAGTCAATAGTGATCAAACTCTCGACTTAGTCAATAGTTCATCCGTTATGTATCAGTTTTTAGACATAGAGATCTAACTCGTCTCTCAGTTTCCATTAGAATTTCTTATGGTTCTCTTTTGATTTGCAATAAAACCGTATTAATGCTAGTTTCCTTAATATGAATCCTTCCACTTCCATATTCGTACTTTGTCTCAATGTTGTGCCAAAAATTCTTAGTTTTGGAAATTCTAGATATGTAGTAGTTTTTTAGCACATGTTGGAAGAGATTGAAGTTAGACTCTCTCATCTAGGAATGTTTTAAACAACCTTAAAACCTTTATTACACTTTTTATATAGATTATATTTTCGCAAAAAGGAAAAAACAAAAATATTGATATATCATCCTAATCCTTTTAGCAACTTGCTATGTATGCCCCCTACAATATTTCAATGTGCATCAGATAATAATTTCAACTAGATTTTGACAATCTAACCTATATGAAATGTGAAATGTGGAGTAAGAGTTTTGGAAAAAAAACTCACACATTTAACGTGTTTAAATGTTAAATGTGTCAGTTATAAACATTCAATTAAAAGACTGGGAAACACACGGGGGAGAAGGAAGAGCAATGGTATGAGGAGCAGGTTAGGTTACCAGGGTTTGTCATGAAAACTTAGGATCTGAGGAGCCAGAGGGAAACGCGTGGTGGGTCGGAGAATAGGAGCAACAGGAACATGGCAGAGATGGAAGGGACAAGGTAGGAGGCGATGGAGCCTCATTCAGGGAACTAAAGTGTGGACACAACAGTGAAGGAAGCGAAAGAAGGGGCTAAGAAGAAGTTATTTAAGCAAGCAGTGTCAGGGGGATCCAGTATGATGAGCAAGGACGTAGGACGGGACAGGGGATCCCCTATTACAGACCAGCATACCTCGAAAGAATGACCAATTCCAAATCAAGACAATAAGCTAAAGAATGGATGCCTGGTGAAAACGGTGGAAAATCCAAGATACAAAGCTATCTCTCTGCGTATTGGAGAGTACATACAACACATGAGGGGCCATGTTCTTATCGAGAAGTTCACGGGGATCTATCCCTCGGAGAAAGTGCTCATGCTTTGGGTTCAAACAAGATGGAAAGTCAAAGACAGCATAAACGTCAAATTGGGATTAAAAGGAATTTTTATGGTAATTTTCTCATGCTTTGCAGATAGGAGTAGGATATTTGTGAAGGACCATAATTTTTTAACTCTGTAGGATTACATCTGAGATATTGGATGGAAAGGTTTTCTTTGGAGGAGGAGGACTTCATGTCCACACTTGTTTGGATTATATTATACTCTCTACCTCGAGAATTTTGGCAATCAGAAACCTTGGAGGGAATAGGAGATATGATAGGCTCCTTTGTAAAGCTGTCAAAGGTAACTAAAGTAGGAAAGTACACATCCTACGCTACGATATGTGTGTACATGAACATGGAAGGAGCCTTGCCAGAATCGATAGTGATCTCATTTCAGGACCAATACTAGATGCAATCCATATATTATGAACATATCTCGTTCAAATGCAGGAAGTTCCATGAATAGACACCTATTATGTGAATGTCTCCATAACACAAGCACAATACCTAATAGAGGGAAAGAGGAAAAAGATGGGGAAATATTCATCAAGATCCAAAACAAAAGAAATCTTGTGAAGAAAGAAACCCAACAAATCGGGGAAACCTCCAAGAAGAGCTCCAATAGCTTCCAGGAATTAGCAATGAAATAACAAATGATAGAAAGGGAAAAAAAAATAGACCAAAGCCTAGTCAACCCAGATCCAGAAACTGCTTTGGAAGAGGGTAAACCGGAGGAGATTCCAAAGCACCGAAGAATAGAACAAACAAGAAACAACAACCCTAGTCAGAAAAGGGAAACCATAATGTAGGAGATGGAAGACAGAAGGGGATCTCAGAAAGAATCCCATAACATGGAGCTCGAAGAAACAAAGGTAGACATCAAAGCCCTTATTGAAGTCCATGGGGAACAATAAGTGAACAAGATGTAGGTAAGTCAACTCAGAAAATTGAATAGAGAACTAAAGACATGAAAGGGGAAGATTAGTAGCCAAGAGAATCCCACAACCTCGGTGAATAATCTAGGTATCAAGAGAAACCCTCTTAAAAACTATAAAAAACCAGGTGGGGAGGAGAAATGAAGAGGCCACAAATCACATAAGAAAGTCTTAGAGGAAACATGAGCCCTATTGATAGACTCAGGTCAAGTAGTGGGCCTCCCAGAGAAGTACTTTCTCTCTCAACCAAAATGTTAATGATGAAGGTAATCTCATGGAATATGCAGGGGTTAAAGGCATCATCAAAGCAGAGAACTATGAAAAAGAAGTTAAACCAAGAAAAAATAGACTTTATGTTATTACAAGAAACTAAATGTGATAGAGAAACAATGAGTAAGATAGCCAATAAAGTGTGGAAGAACTGTGAAATGGTATGTATTGTTATACAACATTTTGTCGCAGCAAGTGATACTTCCTATTCTCGGACATCTAAAGCATAAAAATTTGGAAGAAAACTGAGAGAAAGTCTTCTTGAGAAGGATCAACTCTAAAAAATCCCTAAACTACAAAGTTGCTTCTTTTTTCTTTCTAGCAAGGTGCGACAACTTTACTCGTCACATTTTGCATCACTAGAAGGTGAGACATTGCCACCTTTTGTTTAGGTTTAAGGGTGCGATAAACTTTGTATGTGGGAAAAAAGAAGAAATTCTTGAAGCTTCTAGAAGATAAGTTTAAATGATGAGTTTTTTGTCGATCGATTTGGATCTCACCCGTCTCTCCTAATTTAGTGAGATCCTAACCTCTCATCCTAACCTCCTCATGGATTCCTCTCCAATCTATAAATGAAGGCATCTTCTAAAGGGAAAGGCTAACAAGTGATGAGTAATAAAATAATTGTGAATTGAGAATAGCTCCTGGTTTGTAATTGAGAGTTTGTGAACTTCATTTTGGTCCTAAGAGATTTTGGGGTAAAGTGTTCAAGAGATGGTTATGGAATTAATGGAGGCCAATTGGGTGTTGGAACATTGAACTGCTGGAAGGGGTTTATCAACGCCAAGGCTTGGTTGTAAATTGCTTCCTGATTTATTAATACAATTATACATTTTCCTTTCCTAATAAAGGTTGTCAATGGTTTTTATTTGTATTTCTCTTTGTCTATTTACATAGATTCATTGAAATATATGTATGCTTGTTACTTTCACTGGTTATTTTTTATCCTTTTTCTAGGTCTTTGTTTCTAGAAAGCATTGGATCAAGCTTAGAGCTACAATCAATAAGGACAAACGTCAGTTAAAAAGGTACGAGTTTTCTAGCATTTTTTCAATTTCATTTCATTTGAATCTAAGGAAAGGGGTGTGCTCTGTCTGGTTTTGTTCTAGTTTCGGGTTCCCAAAATAGGGAGATTTATTTATGTCTGCATTTACGAATTTTCATTCAAAGAGTGATTTCTTTGACTCATATATTAAGCACATTTTGCATTCAAAGAGTAATTTTCATTTCTTGCTTTGACATTTGTAATTGTTTCTTTTCTTGAAATCTCTTGCTCCATTCTATAGATAGATTTTATCGAAAGAAAGATTGCATTGCATTCATATTTTCTTTGAAATCTTCTTGGATCAATCTTAGAGCTACAATCAATAAGGACAAACGCCAGTGAAAAAGGTATGAGTTTTCTATCATTTTTTCAATTTCATTTGAATCTAAGGAAAGGGGTGTGTTATGTCTGGTTTTGTTCTAGTTTCGGGTTCTCAAACTAGGGAGATTTGTTTATGTCTGCATTTACGAATTTTCATTCAAAGAGTGATTTCTGTTGGGTATGTGTTATATTCTTTGCACGAGTAGTAGCGTTTGAGCGCCTGCGCCGGGTGCGCAGGGGGGTAAGAGGGGGGTGCAGG
>SNQJ01S0045359.1:87322-102001 GCA_010110895.2 Picea sitchensis | reverse complement strand
GAGGGCTTTCACCATAAGGGGACCACTTTGGAGTTCATCCATATTTACTTCTTATCAACCATGACAAAACAATAATGAGTCATATTTATATCAAACAATATTGGGTCCATTACCCAAACCTTTGTGCTATGGGGCTCTCTTCAAGGGTTGACATCAATGACAACCAACCTTAATCAACAATGTGGAAAGGACATATCTACTAGGTTTGAATTCATGAAATGATATGGGCCACTGAGCTTAGAAGCGAGTTGGAAGTTTGATTCTTCCATGGTATATACATGTTTAAAAGTACATATGGGCAGCGAGACATGGGTAAAATTGACCTCTATAGAACCCCTTTGACCTCAATGTTGGGCTTGTGATTTGATTGCCTAATGATGCTAATTGAATCCTTTTTTACCGATATTATGTATGCATTAATAACCATTTTGAATAAGTTTTAAAGGATTTCATAGAAAATCATCATATCTTATGCCAGGTACATGTAATTGACGTTTTGTGATGATTTTGAGTTTAATTTATATTGATTTAATGATTGCAAGAAGCTAATGCGCGATCTGTGTGTCATAGGGAAAAATCGCATGGCATTTTTCCATACAGTAGCCCATCCGGTACTCCATCCGGCACTGTGTCTGGTACTTCCTCTAGCACTCCATCCAACACTAAAACCATGGGCGAGTTGACGGTTGTTATATTGACGGCCTGTGCTGGGCGAATCGACAATATGGGTTTTTCTCACGCTCGTGGCCTCCAGCTACTGAGCTCTTGACATCTCGGATTGAGCTGTTATGCTGAGCATTGAGTGGCTCGTTTGGTTTCTAGAATCCACAGGCAGTTATAAGTGCATTTAATGGAATTTGTTGTTTTTAGAGGAGGTCGACCCTTCCAGTGGTCGACCTCTCGAATTGTAACTTTTATAAATACCACAGTAGTGGTCAGACAAAGAGGTTAAGAATTGTGAAGATAGAATTGTTTTTGCTGTGTAATTCAAGACATTTTTATAAACTTGTGGAAGACTGTGTTTTTAATTTACTGACCAGAATTGTGTTGATTTACCTCGTGATTCATTGTTGAGGAGTAGCCATGACCTGTTGGGGGGCCCACCAGTCGTCTGGGTGAATATTTAGATATTTAGCTTGTGTATTGGAGTTGTGCAATTGTCATTTCTTCCATTTCCTGTTATATGTGTTTTTATCATTTCATATGTTGTGTGTTTGTTGTTCATAGCTTAATTGTTTCAATTTCCTTTTCGCAGGTTTCTTGTAAAGGATAGTTGTTAATATGATGTGTCTTTTTTATTATTAGGAAATATCTTGCAAGCTTAGCTACTAACTTTTTTATGTAATTAAATGCTAGTTTGAATTTCTGTAGATTTAAGTAGAATGGTTAAAACAGATTATTGAGTTAATACAAAGTACATAGTTTATTTGACAAACTTTCGATGGATGAATAGTTACTAGTTTTGATTTTGATTCTTAATTTTCTTATCTAGTTTTATATTTAGTTTGCTTATCTATTTTTCTTATTTAGTTTTCTTATCAATTTTCCTATAGTATGTGAAGGTAGAAGTAGAATTTGAATTATGTTTTTATACACATTTTAACTTGCAATTCGAATTGTTAATAATAGGATTAGCTTAGTTTATTTTACAAAATTTCCATTCTAGAATTAAATTGCAATTCTAAATAGAAGTTTGAGTTTGAGTTTAGTTTTTAGTTATAAGTCTTTAATTGTGTGAATTTTCTTACCTTAGCATAAGATTGCATTTGAATTAAGTAGAATAGTGTTTTCTTATTGTTGATGATTAATGCATAAATTGAAAGATCACATGGATTTTCAAGATAGTTGATATTTCTTCTATGATGGCTAAGCTCTCCTTAGATTGCTTGATACATACCTTTCATTTCTCTATAGAAGTCAATATTGAATTTATTACTCCTGAGCTATCACTAGTCGTTAGATGCCATCGTGATGTCATACGACATAGAAGACGTAATCATCATCATTATATTTGAGGTTTGTTGTTATTTTAGATAATTACGAGTAATTGTTGATTAATCTTTGAATATTGTCATGATGCTTTGAATTCAATAGATTAAGATTTCCCTTTGCAGATTAGAAGTAATTATGAATTTTATCTTAAGAATAGAGTTCACTTTCTTAATAGTTTGATTAGTTACCCATTGAGTAGTTTTGATTAGTTTACTTGCTGAAGAAGTTTCCATAGGTTAGTTATTTGATTGCTTATTAGTTTACTTGCTGAAGAAGTTTCCATAGGTTAGTTATTTGATTGCTTATTAGTTTACTTGTTGAAGAAGTTTCCATAGGTTATTTATTTGATTGCTTACTTTCTTACTTGTTGATGCTCATTAATTTGAATAGTTTGTTGTTGCTATTGTTTATTAAGTTGAATATATTAAATAGATGACTTTATTTTGCTTGTTAGATTGATTAAGTTAACTTGTTTAAAGTAGGGTTTTCATTTGCTTCCTTAGGACAATCCATCGATCCATTGTTTAAAAGTTACTTAGGGTAAATAGTTTAAGTTTCTTGATAGGGTTTGCTTATTTATAGTCTTTGATTAAATAGATTATCCCTTAGATAGACCATCTCTTTAGTTAGACTGTACTTCCTTTAGATTTTATTCCTTGGCACATATAGTGCTACAACTCTAACTTTACTTACCTCGGGTTGACAATTTAATTGAGGGATTTAGTGCATATAGAACACCCATCATTTTTGGCACCATTGTCGAGTAGTTGTCTTAAGGTAGGAAATAGTTAGGAGATAGATCATTTTTGAACCTTAGCATTAGTTTGGTGGAAGGGTAACTTTAATATGAGAGGTAAGAACCTGTGCATCAGTTATAGCAGGTTCCCCCAAACCCAATGGTAGTTTTTCTTTTTGTTGTTTTCTTTCATGAACAGACCTAGTGACCCAGAGGGTAGATACATTAAATCCAAATAAGACCTTTCAAACAAGGTTCCTTCCAACCTTTTCGAGGGAAGGAACATTCCACTCATGAAAATTGCAGAATGATACCAAAACGTAGGAACTAGATCTACCCAAAGAGATAAAGAAGTCTCTGAAGAGGCTAAAACAAGGAGCACTATAGAAAAAAAAATTGAAGCATCACTAATAGTGGGACAAGAGGCAAGACCACTTGAGCCTTCCGCAGAACCAACCAACACAACCTTTGTTTTCTTACCACCATCTGGAGACCCTAACTTTGTAGACATCATACACCCTTAACATGTGAATACTTTGTTTGGTATTTCAACCAACATAATTGTTTCCCAAATTGAAACAGAAACTTTGGCACCAATAACCTTAACCGGCTCAAGTAGAGTCCCAAACATCCAAGCAGTCGGAAGACCTTCCCATCAGAGGGATACCTTTCGTAGACAAAAACCTTGGGATACTTTGTTCTCTTCAAGGATAAAACCACCTAGGTACTCTCATTTTGGAAACCAAACCAGTATGGATGATCAAGAGGATCACAACAATGTAAGACACGAGGAGGGAGAAGAAGATGGAAACCAAACCAAAACTACCTTCAGGTTTCAAATTTTGGACACCACACCAAATGTCAATATGAAAAATATTAACTTCTTAGCACTGCCCACCTTTTATGGTAAAAGAAGTGAAGACTTGGATACCTTCCTATTTGAGTTCGAAATCTTGTGTAGGAGCTACAACTACTTACAAGATGCCCAGAAACTAAAACACTTTCCTACCACCCTCAAGGACTCTGCACTAAGATGGTTCATGGGGCTGGGAGAATCCAGTATTAGGTCTTGGGAAGCCATGAAAGATATATTTCTTAAGAAGTACCAAGACTACTACAAGACCAAGGAGTCTCGTAATGATATTTTTAAATTCGAAAAGTTAGAAGATAAGAATCTCGAGGATTATATGGAACAATTTGCTTATATATCACAGAAATAAAAATACCATGACCTTGCAGATGATGTAGTTAGGTCTCTTTTCCTTAAGGGAATTTTAGAGGAATACCTAGAAATATTTAACCTGATGGCATCATGTGACATATCCCATAAACCATTTTCCAAAATCTGTGAAATGTGTAAGAATTACTCAAGGAGTAGAGCTAAAACATGGAAGAATGTTTGGGATACTTATAGTAGAAACTTGAAACCAATCAGTTCAGGTGGTATCACGAGAGTAGAGATACAAAACCTTTTAGAGAACTTCAAGACATATAACTTAAGCACAATAGGTTCCCATTTGGATACCCTAAAGATTACAAATAAAAAGGAGGATGAAAATGTAGCAATGAGCATATTTTTCCCAAGATGCAGGAGGAAGCATTCCTCAAGGGAATTCCCATTAGATAACATTTTAGTTTTTGGCTTATGCACAAAAGACCACTCAACTGAGAAATGTCCATCATTTCCCAGTTTGTTAGCCATATATATAAGTGGGGATCCTGGGGAATCCTCTTATGCACCTAGGAGGCCATGGCAGCCTAGGAACCAACCTACATACCTGGATCCACAACCTCAAGTTCCACCATATTATCAACAACCACAACAGTGGAAATCACCAAGCTAGAAAAAATGGTCTACAGAGTACCAACATCCTTAGCTTCAAGGATGGAGAGGAGGGAATAAATAAGGAAACCCTCAAGCTCCACTTGTCCCTATGCCCAACCATCCTTACCCTCAGTTTCCACCGAACATCCCGCAACTTCTACCAGGTTTTGTTCCACCACCTTTACCTCCTATTCCACAACAACCACAACAATATCATAATGCAAGCTCCCCAAGACCAACATTATTACCAGCACAACTAGTGCCCAATCCCAATAATAAGAAAACTCAACCTCTTCACAATGTTGATATGCAATCCTTCCCGACATATGTTATTTCTCCTATTCCATTGCAGGAGATTCAACTGAGGTCGGGAAAAGTTATGGATAGGCAGAGACCTTCAGTAGTCATCCGTGAAGAAGAAGAAGATGAAACCCCCAAACAACCCACATATGAAACTAGGTGGGAAGATGTTATTATTCCTAAGGACCAAGAACCCAAGATTCCCCAAAATGAACCTTCAAAAATCATGAAGGCCCCTCGTTATCCAAAAATATTAGTGATCGAGAAACCTACCACCCAACCAGAATTTGACATCTTGAACGAATTGAAGAATATTTGTGTCAAGATTCACTTGCTTCAAGCCATTAAGGATATTCCAATCTACAGTAAGGTGGTCAAAGAACTGTGTATTAATAATCCAGGAGGGAAGCATAAGGATCCTCCAATAGTACATTTGATAGGAGAAATTTCTGAGTACATATCAGAGAAACCTATAGTAGCAAAATATGGGAACCCAGGAAACCCCATAGTGGCCATAACCATTAATGAGGTTTCCATTGGGAACACTCTCATAGACCTAATGGAATCCATCAGTGTTATGACCATTACTGCCTTGGAGGAATTACAGTTAAAACCTCTTCTTAGGCCTACCCCAACCATTTTGGAATTGGCAAATAAGACTAGGGTTGTACCTGAAGGAACTTTGGATGATATCATAGTAACTTTATCCTCATGGAAGTACCCAATAGACTTTCTAGTCATCCACTCAAAGGACCCTACCAAAGGCCATCCTGCTATTTTGGGAAGACCTTGGTTAGCCACAACCAATGCATTTATCGACTGTAGAGAGGGAGAGATGACTATCTCAAATGGACTCTCTATCCAAAAGATGACCATATATCCACCAGCCCAACCTATCATGGAGAATCTATGGTGGCTTGAATGTCCATATGAGAATGAGGACTGGGAAGAACCCGTGTTGCCAAGTGATCATTCATGGGCACTTCAGGAGAACACATCGGAGAATGTGTTGAACTAGTTTATTTCTTCTATCACGTGTGTTGATTTTCCACAATATTTTCCCCAATTTGAGTACATGTTTGGGGAATAATTTCAGGAACAATTGGACCCATCAGTTTCATCTTCGACATATTTTATCTTCGATACAGACGAGTCTACCACATATTATACCATGCCCTACAAGATTATTCCAAGGAAATTTCTACACATAAACTCCAGACTAAATGCATACCAACAAAAGCAGTTAGTGAGTATCCTTAAAAAACAATCAAGGGAATTTTCCTGGGAATACACTAACATGAAGGGTATACACCCTGAAACATGCATTCATCACATATATACCTAGGGGGAAGTAACATCTGTTAGGCAACTCCAGAGAAGGATGAACCCAACACTCTAGGATATAGTAAAAGAGGAGATCCAAAAGTTATTAAATGTCAGGTTTATTTATCCCATCTCCGACAGTAAATGGGTATCCCCACTTGTAGTGGTTCCAAATAAAGTGTCCGGGAAATGGAGAATTTGTGTTGATTTTCCGGAGCTTAACAAGGCCACTCTGAAGGATTATTTTCCCCTTCCTTTCATTGACCAAGTTTGGATACCCTGTATAGAAAGAAATATTTCTCCTTTTTAGATGGATATAGTGGGTACAATCAAATTCTCATAGCACCCAAGGATCAGGACAAGACTACCTTTACTTGTCCTTGGGGCACCTATGCCTATAGGGTCTTACCATTTGGATTGTGTTATTCTCTTGCCACATTTCAACGAGCAGTACTAAGGTTATTTTCTGATCTTATTCATGATTTTGTGGAGGTATACATGGATGAATTCACATTATATGTCAATACTTACCAATAAGCCTTAGATAACTTAGAAAAAGTCCTTATCAGATGCCAAGAAATGAACCTGTCTTTAAGTCATGAAAAATGTAAAATGTTATTGATTGAAGGAGTGATTCTATGACATCACATTTCATGTGAAGGGATTAAAGTTGATTCTACTAAGATTGAGGTCATCGTCAGACTTCCACCCCCCAAGAATCATAAACAACTGAGAATCTTTCTTGGACATGCCAGATATTACCGACAATTTATTGAAAATTTTACAAAGATTGATGCACCTATGTTTGGATTGTTAATAAAGGATGTTGATTTTGTTTGGACTAAGCAGTGTCAAACTACCTTTGAAACCCTGAAAGCTAAGTTCTTTGTGGCACCAATTCTTAGAAAGCCCAATTGGGATCTCCCATTTCATATATACATTGATGCCACTAACATTGCAATAGGAGGAATATTAGGGTAGAAAGAAGACAAGCAACCCTATGCCATTTATTTTGTGAGCAAGAACTTTTCCCCTGCTGAGTTAAACTACACAATTACAGAGAAGGAATTCTTGGCAGTAGTTCATGCTATCAATAAGTTTCGCCACTACATCATAGATTATGAAGTATTTGTACACACAAATCATTCTACCATTAGATTGCTCATGAATAAAACCATAACTAATGGTCGAGTGACTAGGTGGATCCTGCTATTGCAAGAGTTCAATATCACTGTTCTTGACCGACCTGGAAAGGAGAATTTGGTAGTTGATTTTCTTTCATGCACAAAAAACGAGGATGATAATATTCCCGAGTTTCCCAGATGAGCACCTTTTTTCCCTCTCTGTAAATACCCCATGGTTTGTAGATATGAAAAACTATTTGGCTACTAGGAATTTACCGTCTCATTTGTCACCTCATGAAAAACATAGAATTATTACACAAAGTGCCAATTACTCTTGGGTTGGTCATGAAATTTTTTGTACTGGTACAAACTTGATTATTTGTAGATGTGTCAGAGAAGATGAGATACCAGAAATCCTACGAAGTTCTCGTGATGGACCCTGTGGTGGCCATTTTTCTGACAAATGTACAACATGTAAGGTGTTACATTCAGGTTATTATTGGCCTAGCATTTTCAAGGATGCTGCCAAGTATGTGAGGCTTTGTGATAGTTGTCAAAGAATAGGAAGACCCACGTCAGCTAACAAAATGCCCTTGCGTGCCAAAGTTATGATAGAGCCTTTTGAGAAATGGGCCTTTGACTTTGTAGGACCAATTTCACCCATGTCTCGTAAGAAAAATTATATTTTGGTTTGTATAGATTATGTCGCCAAGTGGGTAGAGGAAAAATCCCTATTTAGGGCTACAAAAAAATACGTTGTCTAATTTATTTATGAAGACGTATTTACCTGCTTCGGTGTTCCTCGTGAAATTGTTATAGACCAAGGAACTCAATTCACTTCCAAGATGATGAGAGAACTAACAGAGAAATATGACATTAAGCACTACAAGTCTTCTCCATAACACCCACGAGATAATGGTCAGGTAGAGTCCACAAACAAAGTTCTGGAATCTATCCTAACCAATATTGTTCAATTGCATCATCGAGATTGGGCTGATAAGCTTCCAGAGGCTTTGTGGGCATATCGAACAACCTGGAGAAACACCACTGGGCATACCCCTTACGAGCTAATGTACGGGAAACAAATACTACGACCAATAGAATTCCAAGTGATGAACTTACGTATTGCCAAATAATTGGGATTAAAATTAGATGAGGCTTAGAAACAATGATCCCTACAATTAAATGAGTTGGATGAGATCAGGCAATATGTTATCCAACGAACAATATTAGTCCAAAACCAGAGGAGCAAGTGGAATGACAAGTTTATTAAGAAGAAACACTTCCAACCTGGTGATTGGGATTTGTTGTTTGATTCCCGATTTAAAACTTTCAAAGTCAAACTCACCACTCGGTGGTTGGGTCCTTACGAGGTAGTCACCATATATGACAATGGAGCTGTGAAAATAAAAACAATTGTCAATGGACATGTTTCCTTTGTAGTAAATGGACACCGACTCAAACTTTATCGCAGGCGCATTTCCAAAGAATATTTTCTACAGGTCATGTCAACTGAAAAGGCATTGGCTTAGTAGATGGGGAGGTTCCCCCTTGTTCTTGAATGTTTTCTAAATTTCCGACTGTACATATGTAAATAATTTTGAATTTTGTTGATAGACAATTCTAGAGATTTATGTAGGTATTTATTTCACTAGGAATAGACAGTTTCAAGTGGATTTAAAGGAAGGATTTTTCTTCAAAATATTCCTATACTTGAACCTTTTTGTCTGTCAAGCATCAATTGAATAATGACTTGTTGTAATTGGCCATATTTTTGGAAATACTATCATCTTCTTTTTTAGCAGCTGCTCTTGAACCTTCACCACTATATAAAGAAGTGATATCGTAACCATCAAGCTTAGAGGTCACTTGTACAGTTTCCCCAAGAACCTTGAGTAAGTGAGTAAAGTATATTTATTAAAGAGTAACAAGGAGGTGTGATTAGTGGTTAGCCATGGAAACATCAAAAAAAAAAGAGAGGAAGAAAGTGAGTTGAGCCTAAAGATTCATTTTTGTTCTTTCCCAATGGTACCATCCACTACACACTAAAAAAGTTTGATTATATCATATCTTTATATAGGCTATGTTAACTTAAGTACCCCTTACATCAGGACAATCACTAATTAATATATATAACGAAAATTCATCCTCTAACATAAATACCATCCCAATTGAAAAAAAAAAAGAGAAAAAGTTGTTTTCAAAGATATCCCCCCATCTTCTTGCACAAAGAAACCTTATACTAAAATCTTAAAATATGGAGGGCTAGTATTTGATGGTGTAAGAGGCTAACCCACCGTGATACTGAACAGGTCTACTGGCAGTGGGTACCGGCCTGTGGTATGACTATGTAAACTTGCCAAAGTAATGAATAGGCTTGTTGGCAGCGGGGCATTCTACCTAGTGAGGATGATAATCTGACAAAAAATAATAAGAAATTTAAACTTGTCCTAATGTATGGAATTAATTGTAGACAAACCTGAAATGAAGTATGTATGGTTAAGATAAGGTAAATGAAATCCATAAATTTTCCATTGGGAACTAACTTTGAGACTATCTCGAAAGTCTCTTGCCTACCTCTTCTTAACTATATGTAGGATGTTCTATCCTATCGGTGGGGCCATATTCTAACTGTCTCATCAGAACGATATGCGAAATTTATCTCTACACTTAACAAGTTGTAAATCTTCAGCTATTGGGAGAATTGAATGGTTTCCTATATTTTTTATTGTGAGGTGTCACAATACTTAGGTGTGGGGGAGGGGTTTCATGAGTTGACAAATGATAACACTACCTAGAAGAAGTAGAAATATTTGTAAAAATTTTCTTTGTATTATTTTCATGATACATGCTATTATATCGGCAATTATTTTATCTTTGAAATGATAAGTATTCCCTGTGTGTTATAAACTGCTGCACATTTCCTCGACATACCACTTAACTGGTTTATTTTTCTTTACAGACTACTCATTACAGAGTTGAGATTACATGCCTCATAATATGTGAGATAGAGGAACGAATTGTGTGAGCATGATGGAAAAAAAAGAACACTCTTATCCCGCCTCTGATCCTATTCACTGTGACTATCAAAATCGTTTCTAGACCGAGTGCTATGGATAAAACATCCATTACAGGATGAACAAATTTCATTTCGCACATGAATACCATACGGAGTGTTGTATGAGGTGCCATTTAAAAGACCATATGAGGTGCCAGACGAGGCACCATATGAAGGATCCGACGAGATGTATACACATAGTAAATGTCCACGATTTCAAGTAACCAGGAATCATTTGAATTTATTGGAGTTAGTTAATTGAAATTGAGATTAAATGATACAATTCTTAAACACTTTTATGATCAAATGTCCAAGTCAAATACTTGGACATTGATCTAACTCCTTAATCATTACGATTTCCTCCCAAAAGATGCTCTTTGAATTCTAAATCGGTGCATTCATACTCACACATGGAAACTCGTGTGTGATAAATTCATCAGTGAATTCAACTGTTTCCACCTTGGGCACATTTAAAAATGGAAGGACCACTCAAATCGTTATCCCATTTATGCATTGCATTCACCCTCTTCTCAATTGTGTTCTCCCTCTGCTTAATCACGCTCATCCTCGACTTGTTGCGCTCGTCCTCTATCGAATTCCACCCTCTCTCCATTCTCCACACTACCACCATGCCCAAACAGTATGAGTTGTCCTTCTATGCTGACCACTTTTCTATCCCCTAGTTCTCATAGTGCAGGGAAGTGTTCCTTCGCGCTAGATGGGGACCGTTCTTGGCTCATTTGCAAGGCCACGATGACGACATTTCTATGTAATTCTCCCTCGGATTTGATGGAAGGATGGCACTCGTGGGGTCTCTCACCTTCGTGGTCTCTAAGGAATCAATCACCTCATCCACAAAGCTTCAAAGAGTTGGAGACTGTTGTTTTAAACACCACCAGTTGCCACGAGCGAGCTATAACAGAGTCTTCAAACCTGAGTTTCAGAATATCTCTGGAGCTAAGGGATATTCCAAGGAGTGGATTAAAGAGGAGCTAATTAACCCTCTGATAGTCATCACCATAATGATAACTTGTGAAGGTAGATATTCCATTTTCAAAGCCTGTCACTTTCGATTATTAGCTCATTTTCAATTCAATAAGCCATTGAATTTTCCTTTTTACTTCTTAAAAATCCTTGAGAAGATGTCTTCCAAGGTACGGAAGAATTTAACCAATCCCCATAACATCCTATTCCACCATGGCCTCATCAAAATAATTGTTATAGTTGAGCTAGAAAAACAGGGGAAAACATGGGATGAGTTCATTTACCAATTTTCAAACCCTCATATTACAATCAAGACTAGCAACAAAACACTTGATATAGGGACTGTTACTCCATCCAAATCCCATTCTCTGAAGAGTCCAAACCCTCTTGCTCAAGCTATCCCTTTACCATAACAAAAGTCCAAAAATTTTGTTGATACCCCTGCAGCCTCACTGGGAAAGAAGACTAAGAAGCCTATTCATAACTCCCCAATGCCTTCAACGTTTATTGATCCTACACCCAAAATGTTACAAGAGGTAATTCAACAAGACTTCCCTGTAGTCCCCACAAATAGGAGAGGAGCTAACCGATTCAAGAGAGGATATTTTCGCAAAAGTGCCCAAATTACAAGAGGAAAACCTTATGAAAAACCCCCAACCACTTTGGACCCTATCCAAGTATCCTCTGATCTCGAAATCCCCCACAAAAGACTTAGGGAAGTGTCTGCAGAAGAATTGGAGCCTCATAGAGAGACAAAATCTGAACTTGTTTCCCCTCATAAACCCCATGTTACTCCTACCTCACAGATTCCTACCTGAGATCCCAAAACTGATAGAATCTCTACATCCTTCAAGGGGTCCAATCTCTCCTCTAAGATCTCTGATCATACTCTAGCCATTGAAAAATTACAACAAGGAAATGTTCAGCTGCTGGAACAATTGGAAGAGAGGAAGACTTTGGATAAGCATCTTCACCATGGCAATGCAATACTACAAGGAAAAGGTGAATTCCCTCCAACGATTGGTTGATAAAATGACCAATACCAATTGAAACCTCAAAGAACAATTGAAACATCATAAGAGGCACAAGACAAAATATCCAGGACGAGGAATAAGCTTCTAAAGCTAATCCTTCTTAGCAATTCTAGTCATATGGGGGGAAATTCATTTTTGTTTGTAGTGGGACCTGCAAAATCTTAGGTGTGGGGTTAATGTTGGGCTCGTTATTTGATTGTTTAATGATGCTCATCGAATCCTTTTTGACCAATATTATGTATGTATTAATAACCAATTTGAAGGATTTCATAGAAAATCATCATAGCTTATGCCAGGTACGTGTAATTGATATTTTGTGAAGATTTTGAGTTTAATTTAGCTTGATTTAATGATTGCAAGAATCTAATGTGCGATCTGTGTATCATAGGGAAAACTCACATGGAGTTTTTCCATCTAGTATCCCGTCCGATACTCCATCTGACACTATGTCCGGTACTTCATCTGGCACTGCTTACGACACTCCATCCAGCACTAAAATCATGGGCGAGTTGGCGATTGTTATATTAGAGGCCTGTGCTGGGCGAATTGGTGACATCTGTTTTTCTTACGCTCATGGCCTCCAGCTACCAAGCTCTTGACATCTCAGATTGAGCTGTTACGCTGAGTGTTGAGTGCTTCGTTTGGTTTCTAGAAGCCACAAGTAGTTATAAGCGCATTTAATGGAATTTGTTGTTTTTAGAGGAGGTCCACCCTTCCAGTGGTCGACCTCTCGAATTGTAACTGTTATAAATACCACAATAGTGGTCAGAAAAAGAGGTTAAGAATTGTGAAGCTAGAATTGTTTTTTCTGTGTAACTCAAGAAATTTTTATAAACTTGGGCAAGACTGCATTCTTAATTTAATGACCAAAATCGTGTTGATTTATCTCATGATACATTGTTGAGGAGTATCCACGACTTGCTAGGGGGGCCACCAGTGGTCTGGGTGAATATTTAGATAGTTATCTTGTGTATTGGAGTTGTGCAATTGTCATTTCTTCTATTTCCTATTATATGTGTTTTTATCATTTCATATGCTGTGTGTTTGTTGTTCATAGCTTGATTGTTTCAATTTCCTTTTTGCAGGTTGCTTGTAAAGGATAGTTGTTAATATGTTGTGTCTTTTTCATTATTAGGAAATAGATTGCAAGCTTAGCTACTAACTTTGTTATGTGATTAAATGCTAGTTTGAATTTTTGCAGATTTAAGTAAATAGTTAAAACATAGTATTGAGTTAATAGAAAGTACATAGTTTCTTTGACAGTTTCGATGGATGAATAGTTACTAGTTTTGATTTTGATTCTTAATTTGCTTATCTAGTTTACTATTTAGTTTTCTTATCTATTTTTCTTATTTAGTTTGCTTATCAATTTTCCTGTAGTATGTTAAGGTAGAAGTATAATTTGAATTATGTTTTAATATGCATTTTAACTTGCAATTCAAATTGTTAATAATAGGATTAGCTTAGTTTACTTTACAAAATTTCCATTCTAGAATTAAATTGCAATTCTAAATAGAAGTTTGAGTTTGAGTTTAGTTTTTAGTTATAAGTCTTTAATTGTGTGAATTTGCTTACCTTAGCATAAGATTGCATTTGAATTAAGTACAATAGTGTTTTCTTATTGTTGATGATTAATGCATAAATTGAAAGATCACATGGATTTTCAGGATAGTTGATATTTCTTCTTTTATGACTAAGCTCTCCTTAGATTGCTTCCTATTCCTCTTGAGCTATCACTAATCATTAGATGTCATCGTGATGTCATACGACATACAAGAAATAATCATCATCATTATATTTGAGGTTTCTTGTTATTGTAGATTAAGAGTAATTGTTGATTAATCTTTGAATATTGTCATGATGCTTTGAATTCAATAGGTTAAGATTTCCCTTTTTAGATTAGAATTAATTATGATTTCTATCTTAAGAATAGAGTTCACTTTCTTAATAGTTTGATTAGTTACCTGTTGAGTAGTTTTGATTAGTTTACTTGCTGAAGAAGTTTCCATGGGTTAGTTATTTGATTTCTTACTTGCTTACTTGTTGATGCTCATTAATTTGAATAGATTGATTAGATTAGTTTGTTGTTGCTATTGTTTATTAAGTTGAATAGATTAAATACATGACTTGCTTTTTCTTGTTATATTGAAGTAGGGTTTTCATTTGCTTCTGTTAAGAACCAAATACTTGAATACAAAAGCACCACAATAGATATACAAGAACAATATGCAAAATCTCCTTTATTGCCATCAAACCCTTGAGGTAGGGAAACACCATACAATGGATCCTATTATGGAGGGGAT
>SNQJ01S0045359.1:69314-87312 GCA_010110895.2 Picea sitchensis | reverse complement strand
CTTCTAGAAGTAGAACCTTCTAAGAAGTCCTCTTACATTTATTATATCTAACTACCATAGTGGGCCTTATTTAATAATATAGTGGACCTAGTCCACCTTACATTGAATAACCTCCACTATTAACACTATGGGCCCTCTGGGCCCCCCCACTACCTCTCTAGCTACCTTACATCTTCCTTAGGACAATCCATCAATCCATTGTTTAAATGTTACGTAGGGTAAATAGTTTAAGTGTATTGATAGGGTTTTCTCATTGATAGTATTTGCTTAAGTAGATTATCCCTTAAATAGACCGTCTCCTTATTTAGACTATACTTCCTCTAGATTTTCTGCCTTGGCACATATAGTGCTACAACTCTAAGTTTACTTACCTCGGGTTGACAATTTAATTGAGGGATTTAGTGCATATAGAACACACATCACTCAGAATGAATAAATTCATGCACACACTGAGAGGTATCCACATTTTTCCATGGAAAATCCCCAACCAGTTTGGATACATAGAAAATCACCAACAATCCTTTATTGTTTCTCATTTTCATTGAAAATATTTATGTTCCAACTTATATTTGGTGATTTTGCTGTTTCTTTGATATGTATGCTGCTAATGATAATTATCTAAAGCTTTTTCTTTTTGAAAATACAATTTCAATAGATGGTTGATCAAAAAAGTAGTGGAAATAATAATGACACAAAAAAAGCATTTGATGGACACAAAGAGAAAGGAGAAGCTCACTTGTAGACTGGTTGACATTGAAAAAACTTGCAGAAGAAAAACAACATTGGGAATGTTTCCAATCAAATTCTCTTAATTATGTCCAACTTTGTATACTTTTTTTTGTTCTCTGATCTGAATTTTTAACTATGATTACAAATAACAAAAAATTCAATGCAAATGTAACTCTATAATGAAAGGGTATTTTGTTGGGCTTACCATTTTTGGCCTAAACACTTAATAACCTATTCTAACATAACCATCTACCCAAGGTCGGGTCATGCAACCTTTATAAATCTCATGCTATAAGATGTAACATACCCATCCATAGACCTATTGGGATATGACACACAAAACTTCTTGCGGAAATTCAAATATATAAAAATTAAGCAGACAAATACATTCTGCTAATACACAGATTCATGCAGAACTAACAATAAGCCTATACATATAGCATACATACACAATACTCATAAATATAAAGACATGTATAAATACACAAGATGAAAATGAACACATAATTGATACTTATATTTTTATAGAAGACCACCAACTACGTGTAGACCTTCCACGATCCTCCCAGCCTTAGACTATGCTACTCAACACTCTCAACAATGGGTCACCTCTAAGCTAGGACTAAAATCCACCCGGGGAAATGGATTCCTAACTAGGCCGAGACAACATGAAGTTACACAATCAACATGAAGGATTTCATCCAATGTTCCTACTCACACTGACAACCCACAATCTCTCATTCCCCACATTCCTATCCCACCCCAGGAAATGTTCCCCTTCTCTTCTCAATAGTCCTTCGGTTGCCACACTTCCCTTCCAGGGCTTCAGCAACAGGCTGAACATGAAGTCTTCGAGCACTATAGCTGCAGTTGGGATCCCACAAGAAATCACTTCCCCAACAATTCTCCCACCTGGAGAGAGTTTCTCATGAGCCCGAAAACCCGCCTCTTCAATCCACAGGCTTGAAAACCTGGCTCTTCAAACCCACAGGCCTGACAACCTTCTTCTTCTATCCATCTCTTAAGTCGACCAAGTATGGGTGATGGAAGAAACAAAGTTTGGGTATGGAAAAGGTAATGGAAAAAACAATGCTCAGGCAAGGAACTGGGTTGGAATCAACGACATTCAGGTAAGGAACAACATGTCTTAGGAAAGATACATGTGCATTGTGCATAACAAGAAATGTACGGGATCACCGTTGAAGGTGTGTGTGATGCATGGAGAGATTCAAGTGCTAGATTCCATGACTGCCTACATGCATGGCTCTCTGCATGAATGACTAGATGAGTGAGCGCGTTCATGAATGGGGAAGGATGGTAAAATAGAATAATTTCCCCCACATATATTTGCATGCCCCCTTGATGACACATGGCTCTCCTAGAGCTCATTTCTCTCCCCTTGTGATTCATTCACCTTCCCATAAGAACTTAGGATAAAATAATTATCCTCACCATAGCCTTTAGGAATAATATTATAATATTCCATTTGAGATAAGCCATCTAGCTTAGCCCCTTTCCTAGGCTCTGATCCCTTCCTAGTGGAGTTTAGTCCCCCATACTCTTTTATATTGGTTGGTCTACACACAATGATGTATTATATTAAGGATATGAGTGTTTACATATACAAAAATAGGCTCACTAGCCTTTATCATCTAGTTTCTCCGGCCTAATTCAACACACAAGCCTCCTAAATTATAATCACTCGGCTCACCAGCCTATAAACATATTTACAATTTCAGCTAGGGCTTGGCCTTGGGGTATTACATTCTCCTCCACTTATTTTTGTACTCTCCTCAGTGCAATATATATATATATATATATATATATATATATATATACATGTTGGCCCTTGACCAGGTTTTGAGGAAACATTGGTTGTGTTTGACCGTTTTCGGGACTTCGAGAGGCTGGTCGAAGACAGAGTGCCCAGGCGAAGCAGAGATCGTGGGATCCCACCCATTTTTTAGGGATGTTTGGGATTTTAGGGTTTATCTAACGAGTATGGGATGTCGTCCCATGGGTCTTAACCATGTTTAGGCCCTTTTTGTAATGTATAAATAGGTAGCTAGGCGATGTAAGTAGAAGCCAGTTTTTGGGTTCATGAGCTTAGTGCATGACTAGAGTGTGTGAAGACTTGCAGAGCTAAGTGAAAGTGATTGTAAGTGGCTCTGTGTAGACTGACTGTGTAAGGCTTTGTGCCTAGATCTAATTTTGAGGAAGGCGGATCTAGTGCGTTGTGCATAGATCACCTGTCCCGTGTGAAGTTGGCTTTGTGACTCTGTACCTATAAGAATATTGAAGGAGACTAATAATAGAGAAGAAGAGTTGGTGGACGTAGCCCCACACTGGGGTGAACCACATATATCCTGTGTTATTATGCTTTATGTAATATTGTTCATGATTTTTATGTATCTATTTTCTTAGTGCATTGTTCTTGATGTGTGATAGGTAGATTCATTGATGTTTGGTGCTTGATATATGAATAAATGCTAGATCTACTCTGATGCTATGTGATAAATAATTAGATGCATTTAATCTTGATTACCACTATGCCAATTTGTAATTAGGTTTAATATACGATGTGAATAGAATCATAGCGTAATGCATATTGTTGGCCAAAGTGATATGTTAGGTGTTGCAATCACATATATGTGTCCCAGCTAGGTTGTAGACACTTGAGTCTTGCAACGCCCCCTACCTCTACCTCGGGTGAGACTTAATCTGCTTCGTAGGTGTTTCCGAAAGGGACGGTAGTTAGGGTTTTTTTGGTGCGTTGTTGAAAAGTTGAACCCTGGGTATGAGATGAGGAAACACATGTGAATCTTATGCCAAAAAGCACTTGGGAAATTTTGGGAAAACCTCTTATGATTGCTTCATTGGGAAGGATAGGATTGTTTAAAGGAAAGATGATAAACCTATGTGGAAGAGTTACTAATATACCTATGATTGATCATGAAACATAGACTAAAGAAGAATTTGAAGTCATTAAGTTTGTTGAGAACAACGCCCCTTTTGCACTTTTGTTAGGAAATACCAGGATTGAGAAACATAGGATCCGAAGAAAAGCAGAGGAAGAAGCCACATAACATTAAAACAAGGAGTTAAGGGACTTCATGACTAGGAAAATATCACAATTAATAGAAGAACAAGGGAATAAGTCAAAGCAGCTAAGGGTCTGAGACTTAGCTGTCGAAGTTGAAAGAACACAAGAAGGCTTGAAAAAACTGTCCATTTAGGAGAGAAGAGAACCTACCCTAGAAGTAGTAAGAGAATAAGTATTACACTTGAACCCTTTGAAAGACCCTCAACAATGCGCAATTACTATGCTAAGAGAATATAAGAATGAGAATAGAAAGAGGAATCCAGAGACTCAAATCACAGGAAACAAATCCAGAAATCTCAGTAAGAAGAAAGGAAAGTTGAAAAAATTGCATGAAGTTCCAGGGAAGACTTCGCAGAAGGGAGTCTTGCAGAACTTGAACATCGTCGGAATAGCAGAACAATGCAGAATGGCACTTTGCCATGACGAAGCTATATGACCGTTGGAGGTGTCCCGACCGTTAGAACCATGCTCCAAAATGTCTAGAACCAAATTTATTGCCGGAAATACTGCCATTGGACCATTGAGACCACGCCATAATGTATGGAATCATATTGATTGAGTCATTCCTACCCATTGGAGGAATATGTTACAAAATTTATTAATATTTAACCCGTCGGACATTGTGTCAGGACCAATGTTTTCCACTTGTGATTACCCTAGCTAACTGAGAACCCGCTATACTTTCTAGTACTTTCCATCCATCTGATTGCCTCGTTTATTTGCCTACCCGAGTTCTTTGATTACGAGTGTGCATGTCGGGAAAATCTAGTGTAGTATAAAAATCTATAGAAGAGATCTTGATCGACCTCATGGCTGAGAAAGTCATGTCTGCAGGTATACAGGCATCATCGATGGGTGGGTTTCAAGCATCTCCCTCCACTGGACGTCGATCTGTGCCATCCCGAACCATGATGGAGAAAAGAAGAAAGCACGGCGACGATCTGGCGAACGCAAAGATGAAACCGTCGGTCTTTCCCGAATACATATTTCCCTTGGCTGGCACTGTTAGTCGTGATAGCATCCTGCGTGATTTTGAGTACACGTTGATTATTGTGTATCTCTTGAAGGGGATACACACAGTCGGACCGCAATTGGGATTGATCCCAGCTCTCAAGATAAGTGATTTCAACCTCGACGATAGAAAGAATTATGCGATTCTTGCACCACATTACTACCTGACGAATACAACTGGGAAGAATCCCAAGATAGTCCCGCAACCGTGGGTCAAGAAGATTGCAAGATCGATGATCTTTAACATGATGAAGATTCCCCACTTCAGTAGACATCATGAGGTTAACGCATGCGTTAAAATCCTCCTGTCGTGCTACCATGGAGTTTACCTTTGGTTGGATATGCGCATCACTGTGGATCCAACGTTGATCCACCTGATCACCGGATTGAGCATGCACGGACCAGACCCTCACCATTTTTACCCAGGAAATACGTCAGATCGCTCCTTGGCCCAACACATCAAGGAGGCATATGGTGATGTGGAGAAAGGGAAGCGAGGCTACAAGGTAGCCTCCATCCAGGATGGAACAGTGCACCTAGCTTGTCAACTGATAGCAGGCAAGCTAGTCAGAAAGAACCATCCTACACAAGTAACAAGATTTGTAGTCGACCTTGCAGGGAAGTGCATAGAAGGAATGCAGATGAGCTAGTCGAGCTACCTCATCAATGAGTTAGAGAAGGACTGTGGCGAAGTGTAGGACCAAGGCTACAAATTTCACTTCAGTTGGTTATTGATTCACATTGCATTTGTCGCTTGGGAGATGCCGAAGGGAGTGACATTCCCAGAAGTTGAGCCATCAGATCCATTGGCTGCGAGGTTCACCACCTTTTGGTATACGAGGGACATGGTGAAGAAGTGGCAATCAAATGTGGTGTTCCATTATTAATACCTACAACGCAAGCGTGCCATTGAATCATTCCCCCGAATTACCCCGAACACCTTGCATACATACAGGCCACTAGCGAAGTTCCACGTAGACATACACTTCATTTACATCACTGTGCATAGGGACAAAAGCAAGGAGGAGCTGCAGTCCTACTATAAATTGACCGATGAAGACATGGAGGAGATAACCAAGGAATGTCCCGTTGAATTCCTTGTACCAGTCAAGAAGATAGATCTCTCCGACCCTGACATCATCAAAATACCTTTAGTCACTCAGACCGAGTATGATGGGCCAAGCAACACAAAGAGAAACAAGAAAAAGGAGGAAGTGAAAGATGTAGAAAGTGAGGAAAATAACAACACATCAAAGGAAACTGCATCTAACTCACCTGTAGGAGGAGGAGGCGACAAAGTAAACCAAGAGGAGGAAGGTGAAGATGACAAGAAAGAAGAGGGCGAAGTAACACCACCGAAGGATCCCCTTACAGACACCAAGATGCCAAAGAAAAGGAAAATCTCTCTGCAAAAACCCTCAGTGCAGAAGAAATCCCGAGCCACTAAGCCTCAGTCGTAGAATGTACTCATAGTGGATGATATCCAACTCATCATCACAGTTATAGAAGATGCCTAAGAGGATATCCTGCAGAGACATGAAGTGAAGCAAGAAACACTATATGAAAGGATTGAGAAAGAATTGAAAGACATCCAACAAGCTATCCATTCGAGCCATGCAATGTCTATTGTGTCATATTCAACCGAGAATGTATAATTGGGGGATGAGCCCACCCAACTAAGAATATTAGCAGATGCAACAAAGACTTGAATTCGTCGAGTCCAGGAAGAAAAGGAGCAGGCCACTGAGGCCTTGAGGCAAGAAAAGAAGGAGGCCTTAGAGTAACTTTAGGTTGCGTAGAAAGAGAAAGATGACCTTTGGGCGAAGTTCGAAGAGGACAAAGAGAAGATCCATAAAGAGAATGACCAGCTACTTGCAGAGAAGATTGCGGTCACAGATGAAGTAACTAGAGCACTTTGCTCTGTGACGAGCTTGGCACATATGGAAGAAGAGACAGTCGAGAGCCAAGTGGGGAAGCTCACTGAGGCTATTCAACAACTCTAAGAACGAGTAGCAGAGATAGAAATTCAAGCAGTGCTAAGCACTCCATAAGAAGTGTGAGATCAAAGGGAAGAAACTACCAGGAGCGTAGTAGAAAGAATCAGGGCGTTGGACTCAGAATGAAATAAACTAATCAACTAAAGTGCGCGGAACTATGAGCACCTTGTAGAAAACCCAAAGCTGAGGAGATTCGAGGCACAACTCCAGGAGGTGAAGAAATAGGCATCAAATTTGCAAGCACACTGGAAGTTGCTTATGGTTGCAGAGAAGATGAAAAGTTCGTAGGAGAAACGCGCAGTTTAACAGTAGGTCACTTCCATCCAGAGCCGAGTTATGGAGGTGACACAGAGACTCCAGCCAGTGCAGGATGAAGCTTGCACACTTTTTGAAGAGATCAAGGGACAAGGCTCATAGTTGGAACACGTGGTCACAACAGTAGAACAATGCTTGGAAGGGCCTGTTACCGAGCAAGTAATCCATAATTTCGTCGAGTAGGAGGCTCTAGCGAAGCAACAAGTCGAGGTAGCTCTAGCTAATCTGGAGGCCTTTGAAGCAATGCTTCCCAAATCAGAGTGACTCTGGACAAGTCACATGTGAGTGTTGGGGGCTTGTTGCCCCTTGACCAGGTTTTGTGGAAACACTAGTCATGTTTGACCATTTTCGGGACTTCGATAGGCTGGTCGCCCAGGAGAAGAAGATATCGCTGGATCCTACCCATTTTTGTGGGATTTTTAGGCTTTTAGGGTTTCTGTAACGGGTATGGGATGTCGGCCCATGGGTCTTACCCATGTTTAGGCCTTTTTTGTAATGTATAAATAAGTAGCTAGGCGATGTAAGTAGAAGCTAGTTTTTGGGGTCATGGGCTTAGTGCGTGACTAGAGTGTGTGAAGACTTGCAAAGCTAAGTGCAAGTGATTGTAAGTGGCTCTGTGCAAACCGACTGTGTAAGGATTTGTGACTGGATCTGATTTTGAGGAATGTGGATCTAGTGCACTGTATATAGATCACCTGTCCCATGCGAAGTTGGCTTTGTGACTCTATGCATGTAATAAGATTGAAGGAGATTGATAATAAAGAAGAAGAGTTGGTGGACGTAGCCCCACACTAGGGTGAACCATGTATATCTTGTGTTATTGTGCTTTGTGCAATATTGTTCATGATTTTTATGTATCTATTTTCTTAGTGCATTGTTCTTAATGTGTGATAGGTAGATTCATTGATGTTTGGTGCTTGATATATGAATAATTGCTAGATCTTCTTTGATGCTATGTGCTAAATAATTATATGCGTTTAATCGTGATTACCACTGTGTCGATCTGTAATTAGGGTTAATATACGATGTGGATAGACTCATAACATAATGCATACTATTGGCTAAAGTGCTCTGTTAGGTGTTGTAATCACAGATCTGTGTCCCAGCTAGGTTGTAGACACTTGAGTCCTGCAACCCCCCCTGCCTCTACCTTGGGTGAGACTTCATATGCTTCGAAGGTGTTGCCGAAAGGGCTGACAGTTAGGGTTTTTTTGGTGTGCTATTGAAGAATATAACCTTGGGTCAACCCCTGTGCCAACAATACACAAATTTATTACCAAAATTTCAAAAATATTCAAAAATATGCAGGTATTCTCCCCACATGGCATCCTCGTGCTCCCAAGTTGCATCCTGATGACTGTACCAATTCTATTGGACCTTTACTATATCTATGGATATATTCCACAACTACTTGATCTTCCAGTCCAATATGCACACCGATGCACTTGAAAAGCGCCTTCTTTCTCCACCTAAATCACATTCCAATCAATAACATGATTAGCACCAGGTACATACTTTTTGAGAAATGATACATAGAATACATTATGAATAAACATTGATGCAGGTAATGAAATCATATAAGATAGAGGTCCAATCCTCTATAGGATTTCAAACAGTCCACAATAACGACTTGCCAACTTTGAACAATTTCCCAACTTCAAGGAACTTCTGTTGGCCTTCACTTTCATGAATACATGGTCACCCACTTTAAATTTCGTGTGAATTATTCCCTTATCAACATCGCTCCTCACCATAGGTTGTTGTCAAAATGGAAAAGTTTCATGTTTCAGAGCACCCATAAGTGCCAAAAGGGCGCTGAGAGCATGCCTTAACTGTGTTTTAAAGCTCTGGAGTTGTAGAAGTTCGGGAAACCCCCATGGTCGTAAGATCTGTCAGGAGGGATCTGAATCCTTCATAGATATTAGATATTGGAAAAGGCATGTGACGGTTAACCCCTCTAGTCCTTCAGACTTCATTGCTTCGGTAATTTTTAAAGCTTTGATAGAGAGGAGGCAAAATCCCGGAAGCTCTCAAGTCCTATAGTAAATCTATACTGTAGATCAATTGGGAGAAGGTGGACCATTGGATTATCGAGTGGTTCAGTAGTTCGACAATCCAGGGAAATTTGTTTGTGGTTGCATGGAGAAAAGAGTTCTCCGAAGTCCTAAAGTCCGAAACCAATCCAAACCATTCATGTTTATGGACACATGTTCACAGATTAGAAAGTATTTGGTAATTCGATGTTCAATAGATTTGTGGTGTAGTGTGGAGAAGTCTCTCAAAGCCCAAAGTTTTGAAGCTCCAGATAATTCCTGTTCGGGAGTCTAGAAGTCCAGCATTCAGAATTTTTGATGTAAGTTGAAGAAGAAACCTTCGAAGCCCGAAGTTCCAAAGCTCTGGAGACTCGAAGCTCCCGATAGCGTATGTTCAGAAGTTCTACATTTGGGTTTTTTTAAAGTGTTATAGTGTGAATTTTTTCGAAGCCCGAAGCTCCGGAGCACCGAAGTATTAAAGCTTCGGAGAGTGGTGGTTCGTGGAGTCAGCCACTTCAGCGTTCGGTTGAAATGTTGTGTTGTGTGGTGAAATCCTCTGAAGCTTAAAGTTCTAAAGCTTTGGAGCCCTAAAGCTCCAGATAGAATATGTTTGGAATTTTGGCGTTGGGGTGTTTTTAAAGTGTTATAGTGTGAAGTTTTACAAATCCTGAAGCTCCAGAGCACTGAAGTATTAAAGCTTTGAAGAGCCATGGGTCGGGGAGTTAGCCACTTTGACGTTCAAGGGAAATGTTGTGTATTATGGTTAAATCCTCTCAAGCCCGAAGTTCTGAAGCTCCAGAGAACAGTATTTGGGAGTTATAAAGTTTGACGTTCGGGTGTTTTGATGTGTTATGGTGTGATATCCTCTGAAGTCCCGAAATCCCAGAGCCCCAGAGTGACGGGACATGCTGACATCACCTAGGGTGACATGGACCCACTTGATTCTTTCCATGTGTCATCATGATACACATTTTTAAAAATCTGGTAGTACTAATTGGAGCATGACACATGTCACCCGCAAAATGGGCTACATTTCCTCTCCATATCTTTATCATGTAACAACCCCCTAGTGCATGATTGTTGATGAGACTCTAGAAATTCAAAGATTCAACATTCAAGGATATGTGTGTATGTTGTTGCAAGATCTTCCGAAGCTCGAAGCTTTGGAGCCTAGGAGCATCGTATTAGTTCCCTATTTTCTATTCGGGGAACTTTTCATTTTTTCTGGTCCAATCTTTCGAAGCATGAAGCAGGGGAGCACTGGAGTAACGAAAAACCAAAATGTTAGTTCGAGAATTCGTAAATTCGACGTTCGGGAGAATTAAGGAGTAATAGTATAAGAACCCCGATGCGTGAAGCTTCGAAGTGCTAGTCCGTGAGTTCACCAATTCAACATTTGGGAGAAGTGTTATGTTATGTTAGCGAATCTCCCAAAGCTTCAAAGCAGCAAATCCCCAAATCTCCAAAGATGTATCGTGTAAGAGTTCTCAAATTCGACGTTCGGGAGAAATAAGACATGATGTAGTAAGAACCTCTGAATCCTGAAGTTACGGAGCCCCGAAGTCCTGAAGCTCCGAAAAAGAGATTTTCAGTTAAGAGCTTGTTCACAAAACATGGTCACATGAGATTAGGGGCTAAAGAAAAAGGACTAGTGCCTAAAAATTATTGTTAAGGATAGAAAAGGGATTAGAAAAAGAGTCGTGGGGTTTTTGATTCGTATTGACCTGCATTGGAAGGAAATCACAGGAATCTATGAACCCTGAGAGAGGATTCAACATGGGTCCAAGAGCTAAATTGACCTCCAAAGAAGATCACTTGTGTAAGGATCAGACTAATAGAAAGAAAAATCTTTTCAAATATCCATAAATTTCTTCTCAAGACTTAGTATTGAGCAAGGGAGTAGTCATTGGAAAGATCTTGGACAGTAGAATATAATTGTTCACCCAGAAAATTGAGTTGAACATTCAATTTCTCATAAAATCAGAAGAAATAAGTATTATATTATTGAACCATAATGGTTCATATTTTCATGAAATTGTTGAGACAATTAGCCCGAGAAAGTTTTGTTGGCTGCAAATTTTGCAGAGTTAACAACAACTAGATCAAATCAGGATCAACATAGAGTGCAGAGGAATGGAATATACACATGGGGCTTACATCCAAGAAGATGAGATCAGAGGGATGGATGTCCATATGGGTATTGAAGGAACAAACTCAAATGGACAGGGAGAAGGAAAGGATGAAAGCTTGAATTTGGTTGAGACTGTTAAAAATTTGCAAAAAGATGTCCAAAGTCATAAAGCTAATAATGAAAGGCTTACGAAATCCAAGGAGCGGAAGGAGGAATTCAACTTGAAGTTAATGCAGAGCTTGGACATAATTGAAAATAAATTGGATAAGGAGAATGGACCAATAAAATCAGGAAGTCACAAGTCTCTCGATGAGAAAGGTAGAACAAGAAGTGTTAGCAGACATCACCATCACTCCCCAAGGCATTCGAATAGGAGAACATACAGTAGCTCAAGTCTATCCCCTTTCATGAAGCATAACAAGAGGTCTAGGGTGGATGATCTACAAGGAGAAATGAACAAAATCAAAACTCCTACATTTGAAGGTGAGAACAAGAAGGATGAAGATGCAGAGACATGGTTGTTAAGCATGAGAAAATATTTTAAATTTCATAACTATTCTTCACATGAAAAAGGAAGAATTTATATCGATCAACTCAAGGGAAAGGCATCCATGTGGTGGGACAAAATCGTGTAGGTGCAACAGATTAAATAGAAAAATGTTACTTGGAAGGAATTCAAGAAGCATTTTCAAAATAAATACTTGACTAAGAGGTATTATGACAAGAAAATGAAGGAGTTATTTGAACTCAAACTTAGGAGTATGACCATTGATGAATATGAAATAAGATTTTTAGAATTGTTAAAGTATGTCTCCTTCATCAAGGATGAGATAGTTAATATTCATAGGCATTTGAGTGGGATTCCATCATTCATCAGTGAAAAAATACCATATGATGATCCCAAAGATTTGGAGGAGACTATAAGGAGAACTAAATGCCTATATGGTTAGCACAAAGGAAAACCATATTTTCAAAAATCTTGGGAAGACAAGAAGAAGTACAAGATGGAACAAAGGAAGAAGGGTATTAAGCCTCCATTCTTTGAAAATAGTCCTCTAGGACAACCAGCTTCTAGAGAGCCTATAACGATTTAGACATGAGGGAAAAGGCCAAGACAACCACCTATTCGATGTTGGGGTTGTAAGGGAGATCATAAGTATAGAGATTGTCCTCATAGAAGTGAAAAATTTAGAGTTGTTCACAATGTACAACAATATGAAACAATTGAGGACATGGGAAGAAATGTACCTAGGATCTATGCATCCCTGGAAAACAAGCAAGAAAAATTTTAGTCGCACATGATTGAAGTGGAAGGTATGATAAAAAACCAAACCATTGCAACATTAATTGATTCGGGATCTAGTGATAGTTAGATAGATCCTAAGATGGTGGAAATATTTCATTTTCCAAGAAGAAAGCATGGAAAATATTGGTTGGTGCAGTTGGATACCAGATCCAAAATAAAATTTAATGAGATGGTTAAGTCATGTCCAGTGGGCATGAATGCACTGAGCACCCTGGAAGATTTGAACATATTTTCTTTAGGTTCCTATGACTGTATGATTGGTATGGATTGGTTGGACCAACACCATGCTATCCTATATTTTTATAATAAATAATTTACTTGCTGGGATGAGGAAGGGAACCTAAGGACAGTGCACGAAATTCCCAGGGAAATAGCTATCAGAGAAATTTCAGCATTGCAGCTAAAGAAATGTTACAGAAAAGGTTGTCAATTATTTTCAGCTCATATGGAAGAGGCACCTAAGGATAAGGTTAAGATTATGCAATATTAAAATACTTTTAGGATGTATTTAAAGAAGTACCAGTATTACCCCCTAAAACAGATATTGATTTCTCTATAAATCTAATTCTAGGAGCAACTCCACTATCCAAGACCCCTTACAAGATGAGTACACTAGAATTAAAGGAGTTGCAAATGTAGGTTGAAGAGCTTATGAAGAAGGGGTACATACGCCCAAGTGTGTCACCTTGGGGTGCTCCATTATTATTTGTGAAGAAGAAAGATGGAACTTTGAGACTTTGTATTGACTTCAGGAAGTTGAAAAAAGTAACTGTAAAGAATAAGTATCATTTTCCAAGGATCGATGACCTCTTTGATCAGTTGAAGAATGAAAAAATATTCTCCAAGATTGATCTAAGGTCATGTTATCATTAGGTAAGAACTAAAGATGAAGACATAAACAAGACCTCTTTTAGAACAAGGTATGGTCATTATGAGTTCACAGTGGTGCCATTTTGGTTATCAAATGCACCAATTGTATTCATGTGTTTAATGAATGGTATTTTTATAGAATACTTAGACAAGTTTGTTTTTGTATTTTTGGATGACATTATTATATATTAAAAGTCAGAAGAAGATAATGGGAAACACTTGAAGATGGTATTACAAGTATTAAGGGAGCATCAATTGTATGCTAAATTGAACAAGTGCTCATTTTATCTGAACAAAATTCACTATTTGGGGCATACCATATATGAGGAAGGTATAACAGTGGACCCTGAAAATATTGATCCCATTATAGGGTGGACATAACCTAAGAATGTGACATAATTCACATCCTTCATGGGCCTTGCAGGCTACTACAAAATATTTATCGCGGTATTCTCAAAGATTGCACACCTGATCACCTCCTTGCAAAAGAAGGGTGTGAAGTTCCAATGGACATAAGAGTGTGAAAATATTTTCCAACACTTAACAAAATTATTAACTAATGCTCCAATACTAAGGATTTCTTATCCAAATGAATACTTCATTGTATGCACAGATGCATGTAAAGAAGGACTTGGTGGAGTACTCAATCAAAATGGGTATGATGTTTGTTATGAATTAAGGAAGTTGAAGGAGCGTGAAAGGAATTATGCCACTCATGATTTGGAGTTAGAATCCATAGTGCATGCCTTGAAGAAGTGGAGACACTACCTCATGGGAAAAAGGTTTGAGTTGAGGACAAACCATAATGGTCTGAAATATTTATTTGATCTTCCAACTCTAAATGCTAGGTAGAGAAGGTGGTTGGAATTTATCAGTGAATATGACTTTTATATAAAGCATATCAAAGAGAAAGAGAACAAGGTGGATGATGCACTCAACAAAACATTGCATGAGTTACATGCTACAACAATTAGCATGTACCAATCATATTTGAAAGACATAATCTTAGAGGCTGCAAAATTAGACTTACAATACATGGAATTAGTAACAAAGTTACAACAAGGTATTTTGCAGCATAAAATTGAAGACTACAAGCTGGGGAATGATAAAATTATCAGGTAAAGAAGAAGAATTTACGTACCAAATTCCCAAGAATTGAAAAATATGATATTGAGAGAAATGCATAATGTACCTTATGCCGGACACCTAGGGTATCATAAAACTATTGTAGTTGTCAAGAGCCAATATTATTGGCCAGACATGAAGAAAGAAGTTGCTGAGTACATTTCTAAATGTTTGGAGTGTCAAAAAGTCAAGGTTGAGCATAGACACCCAACTGGGTTGTTGCAGCCATTTCCTCACCAAGATGCCCAGAACAAGAAAGCAACATGATTCCATCATGGTAGTGGTGGAAAATCTTACTAAAGATTCCCATTTCATTCCAGTGAAGCTCACTCACAAGGAAACTAACATTGTTGATATTTATATTAGGGAAATTGATTCATTTCATGGTATACCCAAGACAATTGTGTCTGACAGAGACCCAAATTTTACATCCAATTTCTGGAAAGGATTATTCAAAGGATTTGGAACGAATATGAATTTTAGCACAACTTATCATCCAGAATATGATGGGAAACAAAGAGGTTGAATCTAGTGATTGAGGATATGATGAGGATGTATGTGATGGATAAACCATCCAAGTGGGAAGACTACCTACCCTTGGTAGAGTTTGCTTATAACAATGGGTACCAAGCATCTCTAAATATTAGCCCATTTGAAGCACTTTATGGAAGAAGGTGCAACACAACTATAAGTTGGTCCACAACCCAATAGATAGAGCAGTGGTTGGGCAAGAGTTACTTAGAGAAATGGAATAACAGATTTATAAAATAAAGCATAATTTAAAGGATTCTCAAGACATGAAAATAAACTATGTGGATAAGGGCATAATTCATAGGGAATTTAAAGCGGGTGGCCATGTATTCATGAAAGTGAAGGCCAACAGAAGTTCCATGAAGTTGGGAAATTGTTCAAAGTTGGAAACTCATTATTGTGGGCCATTTGAAATCCTATATAAGATTGGTCATGTAGCTTATATGATTTCATTACCTACATCAATGTATATTCATAATGTATCACATGTATCATTGCTCAAAAAGTATGTACCTGATGTTAATCATGGTATTGATTGGATTGTGATTCAAGTGGAGAAAGAAGGCGCTTTTCAAGTGCATTCGGTGTGCATACCGGCCCAGAATATAAAGAAACTATAGAATCGATCCATAGAGCTATTAAATGTCCAATGGACCTGGTATTGTTATGAGGATGAAAATTGGGAGCACGAGGATGCTATGCAGGCAGATTACCTGCATATTTTTGAAGATTTTTGAAATTTTGGTAATAAATGTGTATATATATATTTCACTAAGGATAGTGAAAAAATAAGGGGAGGGGAATGTGATACCCCAAGGTCGAGCCCCAATTGAAATTGTAAATATATTTTATATGATGGTGAGCCAAGTGATTATAAGCTAGGAGGCGTATGTTTTGAATTATGCCGAAGATCCTAGATGCTAAAGGTGAGTGCACCTATTTTTGTATATGTAAACACTCATATCATTAATATAATACATCGTTACGTGTATACCAACCAAAATAAAAAATTATGGGGGAATAAGCTTCACTAGGAAGGGAAAGGGAGGGTTGAGAGTCTAGAAAAGGGGCTAAGCTAGAGGGATTATCTCAAAAGGAATATTATAATATTATTCCTAAAGGCTATGGTGAGGATAATTATTGTATTCTAAGTTCTTATGGGAAGGTCACACTAGTGCATTTGGGTCAAATTCCGACAACGCATTCGATGTAATTGCCACTTTCTATTGTCGGAAGAACGAAAAACCTCAGACCCCCTCAAACGTTGTTTCGCAGGATGTCGTTTTTCCGACGACATAGTTTTCATCTGTATTGCGACATTATATGATTCCATGTGTCATCATAAATTGGATTTTCCAACCCCATATTGACGTCGTAAGACCGACGTCTAGGTCGTGGCAATACCGACGTAGTAGACATGGCAAGAGGGACGTTTCAAAGGTGGCAATAGAGACGTTTCAAAGGTGGCAAGAGAGACATTCTAAAGGTGGAAAGAGGTACGTTTCAGACGTGGCAAGAGAGACGTTTCAAAGGTGGCAAGAGATATGTTCTAAAGGTGGCAAGAGGGACATTATAAAGGTGGCAAGAGAGACGTTCCAGAGGTGGCAAAAGAGACGTTCTTAAGGTGGGAAGAGCGATGTTTCAGAGGTGGGAAGAGAGACGTTCTGAAGGTGGAAAGACCAACGGGACGAGGTATCAGATCCAACGTGGTTGCTATGGGAGCCACACTCTTGGACGTGGCAAGAACAACGTCCAACAGGTGGAAAGAGTGACGACCTGACGTGGCAATAGCGATGGGAAGAGAGTGAAAGACGTCACAATTGCGACAGTTGTGTAGGTATTTAAAAAAAAAATACAATATCAATATCAATACCTAATAGTCATTCCAAGCCCAAAGGAGGAGTAAGTCATATAGGTGTCAGCTAGTGACCCACTTAACAATTTCCTTAGGCTTTCCCTCGCACTAAAGGTTGGGCTTTTTCTTTCGGGATTGTCTAAGAGATAAAAGACCCAATAATATTTGAGATTTGTGGTGCTCTACAAGATATTTATTTAGTAGAACAATATTTAAGGCTATATACAAGGCAAGGTAGCTAAGTCTAGTGCTACAGTTCCAAAAATAGTGCAAACAAGAAGCAATTCTATTGAAATTTTGAAGAACTTTGAAGTCCTTAAGACAATCTTACATTATAAATTTTGTATTTATCTACTAGATGGTTTGATCAAAATCCCCTTTCAAAACAAAAGCATTCATTTTTGTTAAAAAAATGTGAAATCACTATTAGACGACTTAAAGGGATCCATCCCATTATGCTCTTTACAATAACTGAATAGACTACAAGAATTCAACACATTTGAACATTGATATAAATATAACTTCAACTTCATAGCTTGATAGTGGAAGGAAACTCACAAGAAAACAATAGGTTGTTAAAGATGTTGATGCAAGCTAGTGGAACTTGATTATGATGCATAAGTGATCATTAGGTTGTTGGAGGAAGTTGAATCCACTCATCTCCACAAACTCAAAATACCTGCAACTTTCTCCATCCTAAGTAGAATGGAATTTTCACTTAAAGAGATCATATAAATGACCCTCATGAATATTAGGAAATCATGGAATGAGGTCACCAATAGATTGACCAATGGAATTAACTCTAAAGGATCTTTTTATGCAATAAGTTAGGAGACCTACCATTCTCAAATGTGAAGTTGAGTTGTGAAGAGTTGCTAAATAAGTCCAACCTCACTCATAAGCTACGGTAATGGTGGAAATATGGCTATATCCTCATCAAGAAAAATGAATAATGATCGTTGCACCTAGATCCAACATCTTTCAGACCTGCC